>WYDI02024752.1:0-143816 GCA_009867235.2 Psittacus erithacus | reverse complement strand
AAACTAAGGGAAGACAGAGTGATATTCTGTGATTCCTTTTAAGAAAGCAAAGTCACCCCCCTTACATTCTCAGCCAGCGTAAGTCGCCAGAATTACACCATTTTAGATCGGCTTAAGTTCTGACCTATATACTTCAGTGGAATTAATCCTAATTTCCACTAGTGAAAGTGGAATCAAATTTGCTTTGTCTTTAATAAATCAACGGGTGATAAGCAAGTCTCTTTTCTGTCAGATTCTGCCTGAGAGAGGAAATTCTTTGTGGTGTTAAATGGTGCCCACGACAGTTTAGGAACCAAAACTAGAATTTCATGAATTTCAGCATAATGAAAACTGATATTGGTAACTGTTATTTATGCTCTAATCTTAGTAAAGTTCTTTGGGTACAGACAGAGCATCGGCTGGTGAACCAGTAACCCTTTCTGAGTACTGCTTGTGAAGAAAGCAAGGAAGCAGGCAGCTGGTTTTCGGTGACATGAGGCTGCTGAATACACTGCAACTCAGACTTTTTTGCCATGAATAAATAATATCACATTGTCCAGAACTGGAGATTAATTTGTTGAGTCTCCAGTAGATGATATTTATTTTCTTGCATAGTATATTGAGATCTCAGGACAGGCAAAGGGTCGGGGGCTGAAAGGATGTAATCAATGCTGAATTTAATTTCAGAATCCGATTTTGCTAAGGAGGAATTGCTCAGGCTCTGCCTGTTGGTCATGCTGTTTGGAGCAAACCCACGAGGCTCCAGCAGTCTTGGGCCTGATTCAATTCTTCCGTGCCTACTTTCAGAAGAGGAAATGTTGTTTAAAGCAGAGTCCATAGAAGACATATCGGAGGATGAAGGACTTTTCCCCCTGCTTGATCTCTGTTCTTTATGTTCCCTTTTCACGTTCCTCCTCCTCCGTCTTCGCCTGTAATTCCCATTTTCAAAGAGATCCAGCATGGACTCACATCCTGTTGCAAAGCTCCAATAGTTTCCTTTCCCCTTCTCATTCCCTTCTGTTCTGGGAACCTGTATTTATTTAAAGGCAGTTCAGTATTTGTATGGGTTACAGATGCTGCTGCTTAACATCTGCATTCATTTACATTCAAGAATGGTGTAAACACATATGACAAGACTTTTAAGCTTATTCTCTTTCATTATACGAATAGGATGTAAACTCCATCCTCTTCAATTTGTTATCTATTAGCAAGCACCAGGCAAAGATATACTCTTTGCAATTGACAACTCAGAGACGTTTTAAGTGATTTGCAGCTCAGCTGTTTGTTTTCCTTCTTTCCTAGTGAAAAGATTATCCCTGCATATATTTTTTTAGCCATGCACAGTGTGTATGCAAATATACAGTTACTGATCTTACCTTCACAAAACAACTGTTAAGTGATAAGTTATGTCGGATGGAGTTCTGCCAGGCTCTTTGATTTGATCTGTAGTAAGGAAATTTCTTCATTATATAGTCATAAATGCCAGAGAGGGTGACTTTATTTGAAGGACTTTGCTGGATGGCCATTGCAATTAAGGCAATGTAGCTGAAAAAAGGAAAACTTGCTGTTACACCATCGCCTTACGCACTCAGTTTTTAGGACCATATGGGTACATGTGTGCCTGTATCCTGCTTCCAAAAGTTCTCCCAGTGGATCTGCACCCTGACACAAGACATCCCAGGGATAAGTCCCGTGCGTGGTCACTGCCTCCTAGCCCCAAGCCTCCAGGGTGGTACACAGGGGTTGCTTCCAGGCAGTTGAGTCCCAACCAGGCTGTTTGCCCTGGCACTCAGTGCAGAGTGCTTAAATACAGGAGGATTACAGAAAAATCACCCACCTCTCAAACTCCATCAGAAAAGTTTCCTTTGAGCTGCAAAGCTGCAGTGAGACAGACCAGGCTCATAGAGAAGTTACTGGAGACCTTGCCTGCTCGTGTAAAGGACCTTAGGTGCCCTGTGAACATCTACACTGAACCTCTTCCCACTGTGCCGGGGATTATCTGCATCCAATTCACTCCTTGGCACATTGCATATTTAATTCCCCTTCTCCTGGGGCTCCTGGAGGTTGGAGGACACCATCTGAGATCTGGTGACTCAACAGCATGCCAGAGTTGCTGTGATCCAGAATGGGAGAAAACAAATCATGGACACTTCAAACACACAGAAGGGGGGAAATCAGATCCACTGCACACACCTGGGGAGAGGTCCTGCACTCCCCCAAAATCTGTGATCCCACCATCCCAGAGTTCAGAAACCTCCCCAGAAATGAGGAGATTTGGAAAAACTTCATCTTACCTGTATGCTGGTCTGGTGAATTTTTTCTCTTCATCAGAACTACAGGTAGGATAATCATCCCCATCATAATTAAAGCAGTTATAGGGGTACTGCGTGTTGTCAAACATCGTCCTGCTCCTTGCTCAGCTCCTGTGGAGTGAGAGAGATGGAGTGATGTTTCTCAGAGCTTGGACTCCCTCCTCCCTTCTTCCCTCCCCTCTGTCTGCCTCATTCCCTCTCTCCCCCCTCCTCACGCTCCCTCTCCTCTGTGCACACACACTCTCTGTGATGGGGTGGGGATTGTTTTTGCAATTCTCGCGCCCCACACAGCCCCTCTGTTAGGATATTTTTTTTTCGGGGGGGGGGGGGAGAAATTGTTGTTATTATTATTGCTGTTGCCTCCAATGGAGTGGCTGAGCCAGGCGGCTGGTGACTGATGGAGCTGGTGAATTGGGGGTGAACCTTTGAACCGGAGTGTGTGCGGCCAGTAGCCCTGCTCAGCTTGCTGGGGGGTCCAGCCTAGTGGGGGGCCGGCGCCCCCCCCCCCCCCCGCCACATCCACAACGTGACAAAAGCAAACAGCATGATGTTAATAAATCATGCTTCAAGGTCTTTACTTGGAAATTAAACTTTAAGAACAGAGTGCAGATCCCCCCAGCCCCCAAGTCCTCCCCCTCCCTATTTTTCTCTCCCAGCGAAGCAGGGTGGCTGTCTTATTTATTTATTTTTAGCAACCCAACGTACAATAAACAGACGTTCCAGGCGGTAATGCACGTTTGTCCTGATCTGCAATCTATAATACAGTATAATAGACATAAATTATATTTCCATGACTAAAGGAAAATGTGTATGTTCAAAGAAAGTAGAACAGAGGGATATGAGGGACTACTGTCAAGCAGGAAAGTAAAAGGAAAATAGCTGTAGGCAGGAGAGCTGCCTGTGTGGGCTTTGATCTGAAGGATGAATTAGACTAATAGTCCTGTGTGTTGGCATCCAATACTGTAACAATTTCATAGTTTTTCAATGCTTTGGAGTGTTTTTCAACAAGTGATGTAAACCAAAGGCATCACACACCATTTCAGGGGGGACTAAAAAGGTGTGTGCCACAGGATAATTAAATTATTTGAAGACAGCTCTGTCACAGGAACTAGCCCCAGGAAGAAATGGGTACTGGAAAAGAGAAAGCAAATTGGTGTGCAGAGTTACCTGGGTGGAAATATAAAAGCAGAACCACTAGCAGTGAAACTTTTGTTTTCTACAGTATCTTTCATACAAAGTATGTCCCCAGACCCTTTTTGGTGTTACAGGATACAATTACAGGAAAATCCATCTGAGTGGTAAAGAGCCCTTTAAAGCGATGCTTAAGTGGCTCCTAAAGTTTTGACAAGGATCGATGTACAAAAGCTTTGTCTGTATAAAGCAAAACATTGTAGCAGGAAGTAGGGAGTAGGGGGAAATGTATGGCATGGAAAAAGAGATCCAAGAGGTGTTTTCTTGGGAATCTGAAGCACAAGAAGATATCCAAAATAAAAAATTATCTTCACTCTAAAATACATCAATAGGCATATGCATGAGGTGTCCACTGCAGAGGAGGTCTTAATATAAAGGGTCAGCTACTGCTGCCTAAGGCATTAGCAGGGCTTTAATATTAAGTTAGAGCAGATTCAGTGGTGGAGAACAAAATATGTCTGATCTTCATACTCTGTCCAGCAGGCATAGAGGGCTTAAAGTAAAGAAGACGCTGGACCTCAGGGTTGGGAAGATTCTCTCTCACTAAAAACTGTGATCCTTCAGACAGAAGTAAATGTCCACATGATTTTCAGCAGTGGTTCTTCACTTTGGAGGTGTTTCATTTCACTGAAATTCCAGTGATTCAAACAGTCTTGCTTCTGATTTATAATAATTTATAAAATGCAGAACTGGGCTAGTTGACTCTGATTTTACACAACCTGTTAGCACCCTTCTGTCAGTTGTTCCTATTCTATTTATGAAAACTGTCTTGTTAAAATAGTCAGACAATAAACTTTGACCAAAATCCTCACATATTTACAGACAGTATAAAATTAGTAAAGCTTTGTGTAACAGGAATTAGAGCAAATGATATATATTTGGTAATGTTATATTACCTCGATTCTATATTTTCTTGTTATGGTGAGTGTAATCAGCTTGCCCATGTCTAGCACATATATAAGTGCATTACGGCTGGTAATTAGCTCTACTCTGTTCAAGAGCTCATGGCCACTGTACTCCTCACCTGTTTCAGTGGAAAATAGCACTTAAATTAAACTTCTGTGTCAGTGGCTGGGTTTTGAGACTAAATATGGCAAGTGGAGGTGGGTCATTACAACCAGCGCTAGTGCCCTTGAGCAGCACCCCAGGAGTGAGTGGGACCATGAGTGGCTGGAGGGACAGCTTGGCAAGATAGACAGGAAATGCCTGCCATTGCCATTTGTGTCATATACTCTGTGGATAAATATTATTATTTCCTGATAGCTAGCAGTGGGCTGGAGGATTTAGTTTCTGGCTTTGTAAATATCACTAAATTCACCTGCTGCAAATTCATGTAGACCATAAGAAGAATGCAGAACACTTTTGAGTCCTACACAATAAGAAACAAATTATATTATCTCTCATAAACTTAGTTCTGGAATCCGTATATGCAAAACTAGATGCGTATTTCTTGAGGTAATTTTTAAAGCCTGCATACAGATACTTTATCCCCATGTTTATGATTCAATTATAATCCTTGAAAACCATATTCATAAAGCAATGCTAACATGCTGTCATATGTACTATGGTGGAGCTAGAAGGCATCATGTTAGAGCAGCAAAACATGTACAATAGCTTTTCCCTAGCATCTGTGCAGCAGTTTAACTATAACTTATTGTCGCAACCTGAAAGGAGTTTTGGATTATCTCCCTCCCCTTGGGACCAGCAACCAAGTTCATGATAACCTTGTACTGAATTAAGGTGAAACAGCACCCACCAACCAGTTTTATGGTTTATTAAGGCAAAATAAAAGGCATGTGACTAGATACAGTAGCTCAACAATGATTGCTTTAACTGGATCAGCAAGTCCCGCACCACGCGTTTTTACTTGGATCTAGTCAATATTCAATGAAAAAGAGAGGAGAGAAGAGAGAGAGAAAGGCAGAGAAAGAAATAGAGAAGTATCACAGCCCATGGATCCAGCGACATCTTGTTGGTCCTCTCCACCCAGGGTTTTATCAGTAGTGGGAGCTCTCCCTCTGACCTGAGCCCTGCACTTTTATGTTCATGTTCTTTTTGGGTGTTATCCATAATTTGCATACGCAGTGTACAGAGGTGTTACTATGATAATGATGGGCATAGTTTAGTGAGCACATGTGCAGTTCCAAAGCTGGGGTTCCCTAAGGGTCCTCTGGGTGGTCGCTGAACCCCATTGAACCTAACCTTGAATATTTCCAGGAATAGGGCATCCACAACGTCTGGGCAACCTGTTCTAGTGTTTCACCAACCTCACAGTAAAGAATCTCTTCCTTATATTCAACATAAATCCACCCTTTTTTTTTGTTTAAATCAGCGGAAACAAGTAGTGGCCATCAGCAGGCTTCTGATCACCCAATGGTAATCTATGCCACCAGTAGACTTCTTTTTTTTTAGTAGAAGATCTGTAGCTCTGGCAAGCAAAGAGGAGGATGTATAAATGAAGATGGTGGTACTTACTCTTCCAGTTGCTTTGATATGGGATAAGGAGAAATGTTCCCCAGACTTGGCTGGGTAATTAGATGCAATGGTACCAGATGCCCCATGTCAGGGATCTTCTGACATTGAACTCAGTGACCCTCATTTCTAGGAAAGCAATGAGTCTTGCTACATGTCCACCTGCATTTCATCCTAAATTGCTCTCTGTTTCACCCATGTCCATTGGTTGATTTGCTTTCCGTTCTTCTCTTTTGTGTTCTTACGTAGAACTTTGTGGAAATACAATTTGCACCGCAATTTGTGGTTTTCTGCTGGAGCTCAGGGAGATTTGTTTATATTCCTAGCCAGGGGGCTATTTGGAGAGGCATTCCTCATCTGCATGCCTTCTAGCTGCAGCAGTGTAAAACTCATGCATAAAACACAGCCCCTGTTTCTACCAAAACATGAACATGAATAAGAAACCTTCAATAACAATTCATTACATTAAAGGTGATGATAAATAAGAGAGCAACTGTATAAACTAGCTCAGACTTATTATCTTTGCCGTAGATAGATATGCAGATTCGCAAGTCATATGTGAAAATCCGATTCTGCAGATGTTCAGTTTGTTTTCATAGTGAAAAAGAGAAGGAGTAAAAAGGGAGTAAAATGGGTAAAAAGCCATTTCTCCTCCCTACTCTTGGGTTGTGACTATTGGTCAAAAAAACTTGTATTTGGTGGGGTTTTTTTGTTTGTTTGGGTTCCCTTTGGGCCAGGGAGTTTGGATGTTACTTTCTTATCTGTTTGCTGTGCAGACCTGGTACGCAGCTCCATCACTCTCCTGGGCGATGGATTGTTCCTTTTTCTACCATTATCTGCCTTTCCCAGGGAGTAGCAAATCCTTTTCTAGTAAGAAGCTCTCAAAACAGTGAAGGGACAACCACTAAGTGGGTGAGAAGCAGGAGCTGTATAGAAAGGCTGCAGGTCTGTGAGACCAGCTCCTAGGAGCACTGAGTTTCTGGTAGAGCTGTTCATGCTGACTGCAAATAATATTACAAAAATTAGCACTCCAATATATGATATGAAATTGAATCCTTCTCTTTAACTTTGCAGAGAGATGAGATAAAGCTCAATAGGGATGTGCAAGGTTGCACAGGAGCCCTGGCCCTCATATTGGTGGGTTTGTTCTTCCCCCAGCTGTGAAAGTCCCCAGAATCACTGATCCCTAAGGCTTTTGGAGACAAATAGGGAGAGCTAGAGGATTTAAAGAATGGATAAATTGAGAGGTGATACCTGCTCTTTGCCACATAGCGCACCTCTTGGACCAGCACAGCAATCATGCTTTGACTCAGTCTACACTTGTTTACCAAAACCAGATATTATCTTGGTGCAGCTGCCATACCTCATCCATCTTTGGCCATTTCTCATTTCAGCTATGTACAAAATCATTTCGCTATAGGCCTCACCTCATACATAGTTTGAATTGTGCACCAGACACAGCTAATAACTCAGGCCAGGAAACTTGTTCCAGATGTTAATTAACTCCCCCTGCATTAACTGGAATCACACAATTAAGGCCTGATTATTTGTAAAAGCATTTTGTCGAAAGAATTAAGAGAATGAACAGAAACATCCTGGCTCACACTTTCACACAAATGTCCATGTGCTGTTAAATTGTGGAAACTGGCACAAGTTGTCCCACACATTTGTTTTCAGCCATCGTAATTATTCCAGAGGAGAAAGGACAACAGTCAGCCAGGCGTGGAGGAGCAACGGTGAAGCAAAGAAGCTAATTCCCAAATGAGATGAGGTCTACTGTTGTGGCATCAACAGGGTTCAGGGATGCCTATCAAATATCCCACAGGCAATGTGGCTCTCCTACTGCCATAAAGCTAAATGACAGAACAGCCTCATATTACCCAGTCACAAACTGCAATATTTAGGAGTCTGGCAACTACTCAGGGGCTGGAGGGCCTGGCCGGTGTCTGTGGTGCTTTGTCTGCTCCCTAGTACATGTTTCTTGGTTTAAGGGACTTTTGGAGTCGCACAAGCACTTGACAGATCCATGACACTGCAGATTTGAATTAGTTCAAACCTGTCTCTCCCATCTGCTTTGCTCATAGCTCAGAGTCAGTGAATCAGGGATGTTTTATTAGCTGATATTACAAAATGGACAAATACAAGTTAAGCAAATACAAGGTGCAAGCAAGCTTGGTGCAAGCAAGCTTTGCCCAAGCAAACTGAACACACATGGTCCTGTAAATGCAAAGGTAGCCGCCCTATGGTGATGCAGGTTACCAGCTTCTCGATGGGTGAGGAGGTAGGGTCTGAGCTGCTGGAGCACATGCACAGCTTGTCTATGTTGTCTGTGTCCCACTGTGAAAAGCCATGACCCTGCAGGGACTCTCTGAATCAAATCTGAATCAAGTGGCCATTTGAACTGAGAGTCCTCTCACTCTTGACATCATTGAACAAGCCTGTGAGGTTTGGTGGTGTGTATTGAGCCAGAACCCACAGCTGTAGGGCACAGGCAGGCTGAGCAGGTGATTTACTGCCTCTTTCTGTACCCTGTTGGTACATTTAGCACTACAAATCCTGGACCTTGTGGAACAGAAGGGATAGGGAGAGGCAGCACTGTTGTGTTTTGCTGATTTTATTTTCGTATGAAAGTAGCAATTCATTCCAGTTCACTTACTCATAACTCTCACCCACACAGAAGTTTTCTGGGAGCTGCATGAACAATTCTGAAACAACACAGATCAAACTGGCAGGACAAAAGTAACTGGAACCTGGCCCCTGAGTGCTGCTACTGAAGAAGAGGATGGCAATCAGGGCTCCATCTTTGTTCATCACTGAACTGCAGGAGTACCTCTCTCCAGATTCTCCATCTACTGGTTTTCCTTCAGGCATAATTACTTCTAATTTCTCAATAAAGTGCAACTTGTTGCTGCATAAAGCTCCCAGGGTATTCCAGTTTTTCACAATACCCATTTTACAATAGGATCACACTTTGTAAGATGTTTCCCACTTCTTAATTACCAAGGGGTAATAATATTCCCCCATTATCAGTATGATTTCTTTTCTGCCTAACCCGCTCCTCCTAACTCTGAGATTTTGACTTTTTTCTCCCTGTAAGCAAGTTCAATTGTCAAGACTTTTATTCATTCCGAAAAAAATTCATGTTTTGATAATAGAAGTTAAACTACTTGACTTCATTCCAGGATAAACTTTTGATGGTTAATGTGTCAGGGACATCCGATTACATTTTCCTCAATGCCAGACATGAGCCTTTTTCTCTTCCTCTGAAATAGAATAATCATTCACAGTTCATCATTTATCATCCTTCAAGTATTTGGCTATCTATCACATGAAAGCAACTCTCAGCAGAGAACTGTCATCTAACATTGTATTTTGAGGATCCCACTGATAGCTCCTTAAAGAGGTGTAAGCTCCCTTCTTGCTTTTCCATCCTTTTTATCTTATGAGAAGCTTTCCAATGCACACAGCAGAGTCTAAAGAGAAATAAGCTTTGATCTCTGCCACCTGAAGTGCATTCTCACCATTAGTAGTTTCAGGTGAAAGTATTTGTAGTATAATGCTAGTCCTCAGTTCTGCTGTCTTTAGGAAGGGTGGGGGTTTTGTTGTGTGTCTATGTGTGAAGTTATATTTTATGTTTGAACTGTGTAAGTGTGATAAAAGAATATATATATAAATATAAACCAGCTTTGTTTCTGCTTCTTCTCATTAAGTTTTGACCTTGGATTACTTTTCTTCATCATTTCAGTTCAATCTGTTTGAAATATCTTTCATATTTAAAAGTGTCTGAAGCCAACTTGGAACACTAAAATTTCTCGTTTTCCTTATGCTTAGCATGTAGCTGCCTTCCTTTAGACAGCTGAGTTTAATAAAATGAAACCTTTAAGAAGCTGAGTATTTTAACGGCTCTTCCCATTCATCTGGGGTGCATGGTGCTTTCAGGTATGCATAGGTAAGCTCTCAGAAAACTGCTAATCTTGACTAAGAGTTGAAGATTTCCTTATTTGAAACTCAAATCCTGTGTATTTTTTTACTAACCTACTTTTGCAATCATATGTTAGACCAGGTGTGTGAGCAAAGGGGTGGTTATTTACAAGCATTCCTCTCAGTTAATAAGTATTTGTGAAAGTAGCTCTTTTTCCTTAGTATCTTCCTTATTTTCCAAGTTGTTCCTCAATTCTTACAAATTATTCTCTGGATTTCAGAGTTCAGAAATATTGGTCCTAATTCTTGAGCTCTTGCTAAAACTCTTTTGGGGAAATAATAGAAGATGACGTACATATTTAACTGGTGATGTGAATTTCTAGACAAACATCAGTTTATGAAACATCAAGGATTTAGGGACTCTGGCTGTATGTTCAAAAGCTAACAAATAGGATCTCAGAAATTACAAGGGAGCAAAGTTAGCACTTTTACCATGCGAAAGATATTTCTAAACCCAACTAACTCTGTGCTTATCTGCTTTAACATTGCTGAATATTCCCCAAAGTGAACAAAGCACAACAGCTCTCCTTTGAGCTGCAACCCATTCCTGTGATGAAAATGGTATTATATGAGGCATCTTGCAGTATGAAGCTTCACAAGCAACAGAGCTAGGTTTGTGCCGTGTTTGCTACCCACACAACGGTCTGCAGCCTCAGCTCCAAGGGCACCCATGGAGCCCAGCATTGTACTTGTAGAGCCACAAGCAAAGGACTTGGATCAATCAACACCACAGCTGCTGCTCGGGGTGACCGGAAGCAGAGAAGGAGGAGTTATGTGGGTGGTGACAAGGGTAGTGACATGACCCAGGAAACAAGAAATGTGTCTGTATTTAATTGCAGATCCTGTTGTTAACGATACTCTAAGTTGGAACTTCAGTGTTAACATTTGTAGACAGGTCTATGAAGGGGTGATCAGTGGCTGGAGGTGAGACACAAGGGATCATTTAAACCATCTCTGTAGCTGCCTGGTAGTCTTTTTTTTTTTCTTCAATACCAGTCAATTTGGAATAAAAGATAGGTATGATCACAGAAAGGACTTTTAAATGCCCTGAGACTAATGAGGCATGTGCTGACCCTCCAAAACATCTATTCCTACTGCACAACACACAGCATTGATCTGAAAGGATGTAATGATACAAGACAATCCTTAATATTTTGCTTCACGTCTAGTTTTTTCCTAACCAAACAACACTGTGTCCATGATAAAATGAGAAGCAGTGATCTGTTGTAGGAGTAACCTGTCTATGTGAGCTGCCTTTTCCAATGCAGTGTCCAACAGTGGAATAAGTATGGTTCTTTTCTGACTTGGTTGGGCTTGGTGGTGCTTGGCGCTATTTAGTCAGCGTACTTGCGAAAGACTTGAAGCAGCCTCTTGCCTGGGCTGATAAAGGCAATTTATACTGCAGAAGCATCTTACAAACAGAAACAATCTTGAAAATGGCTCAGATGTGGAGAGATGCATTGGTATTGACAAAAGACATTGAGGTAGAATTAGGATTTCTAGGAAGCAGGATGAAAAGCAGCCAAATTATCACTTAAAATAAGCAGACAATCCTATTCTGGCATGTACCACAGAGAAATCTGCTGGCAGTGCCTCACTGTGCGTGGCAGTTGAGAAAACTGAAGCATGGGAGTTTTACGGGTCATACAATGCACTTTTGAGCTATTCTGCAGTAACTAAGCTCAGGAGAGAACACTTCCTTTTGTTCATTTTATCTAATAAGTAAAACCCAGACACCAGGATGAGAAGATCATGGAAGGGCTGTCTGAATCATGAACTCTTACTTGCATTTGGAAATAGAACTCAGTAGAAATCTTGGCTCCCAGTAACTCTAAATTTGGAGCATGCAAAATTCATGTCAGTCTTTTTGTGGTTAAGGGCCTATGTATCTCTTGCTAGCTTTTGTGGGGAAAACTTGCTCTAAAAAAAGGCATTGCAACCATTTATGTTTGTTTCTTTGGTATGGGGTTGAACAACATCAAGCAGAAAGCCAGAGATGTATTTAGATTCATTCCCCTGAAATACGGGTGGGGATGGGCATGTTCTTAATTAAAACTTGGAGTTTAGAAGATTGTTTCCCAAGGTTATTTTTGGTTGCTGGAGTCTGGATCTGAAGTTTGTCATCTGGCTCCAGCCCCAATGTATCCATATCTGATTTGGGCAATTTAGAACTAAATGCTTATTTGGAAGCAAAAAGCAATTATTCATTTCACAAATTTCAAGGGATGTCCCCAGTTTTCCCTAGGACAGTGTAAACCTGTTGAAGCAATCTGAGTCTTACAAGCTTATCCACCTCTCAGTTTGTCAAAGTATTTTGTTATTAAATGAGGGATAGATTGAGAAACCTCTGAATTTCTCCATTCTATGATTATCCATTCAGGGGTTATTTAACATGATTCAAAGGGGCTGAAAATGCTTGATATTCAGAAAAAGTAACTAACTTCACAGGTGACCTCAGTTCTAGCTAAGATTTAACAGATCATCATATAACATGTCGAAATCTTTTGCATGGATTAGTACAGTAGAACCACAGAATCATTTAGGTTGGAAAAAGACCTTTAAGATCATCAAGTCTAACCGTTAACCCAGCACTGCCAAGTCCACCACTAAATCATGTCACTAGGTACCACATTTAGATGTCTTTCAAATCCCTCCAGGGATGGTGACTCCACCACTTCCCTGGGCAGCCTGTTCCATTCTGGGGAAGAAATTTTTCCTAGTGTCCAATCTAAACCTCCCTTGGTGCAGCTTGAGGCCATTTCCCCTGTGCTAACACCTGTTACTTGAGAGAAGAGACCAACATCCACCACAGTCCATTCTCCTTTCAGGTAGTTGTAGAGAGTGATAAAATTCCTCAGCACCCACCCCCCCAGCTCTGTTGACCTTCTCTGGACCCACTCCAGCACCTCAATGTCACTCTTGTATTGAGGGGCCCAGAACTGAACACAGGATTTGAGGTGTGGCCTCATGAGCACTGAGTACAGGGGGACAATCACTGCCCTGGTCCTGCTGGCCACGCTATTCCTGATACAAGCCAGGATGCTGTTGGCTTTCTTGGCCACCTGGGCACAAGATGGCTCATACTTAGCTGCTGTAGACAGACATCCACAGGTCCTTTTCTGCCGAGCAACTTTCAGCCACTCTTCCCCCAGCCTGTAGTGTTGCATGGGGTTGTTGTGACCCAGTGTGGGACCCAGCACTTAACTATACCTGCTAATAATCTGATAATAAACTGATCAACAGTTTGATTGTTACAGGGGAAATCAGGAAATATTTCCCTTGCCAAATAAGACATCACTGTCAAGCTTAATGTGAATTTAATAAGGGCACGCATGCAGGTGCTGGCTCTACTACAGGACATGCTTGATGACAGTGAACTTTCATGAAGAGATGGTGAGGATCTGTATTAAAAAACCGATAAATGTTAGCGGAAGAAATGAAAGAAGTCTGTGTACATCAGATTGCATTAAGGTTTCTCACTGATTGGAGGTTGACCATAATAGCAAAGGGTTAAAGGAAGAACCTGATGCTAATGAGGTCAGGGAAGAGTTACTACAGTCTGGTTCATGTCCTTGGAAGTATTATATCCTGCTGTGGGTCACAGTCCCTTTCCACTGCGCACCTTGACAGCAGTTCGCACGCAGACAGGAAAACTTTTTCAGTAGCATAAATTCCTGCAGAGCTGCGCCCACTACAGCAGGGAGGCAATAGTGATATTTTCTATACAGTGGGATAGAGGAATATCTTTGCAGCGCTGGTATCCCTCCAGGAGCGGCTCAGAGCTGGCGCTGGGTGATGCTGCTGCAGCCCTCTAGATGGTGCAGTCTGATAAAACATTTGAGAAAAGACTAATTTGTTTTGATTGGGGTCTCTTTTTCTGGGCAGAGATATTTTAATTGCATTTACAGGAGGGCGTATTGCCAGTGGTGGGGAACTGGAACACTGCACTGCTGGTAATTCCCTTAATGTCGGGAGGAGGGAGCCAGATTCACATGGTATATGCCGATTTGCGCTGTACTGTATTGTTCCTTAAGATATTTTGCGCATTAAGTTTCTACCTAAACCAGTCTATTCAATGTATTTATTTAACCCAGGAGCCTCTGTCAGGATACGCACAGAGTCTCAGGTCAGAAAGGGAAATATCACAGAACTGAGTAAGAGACCTGGTTTAACAGTTTTGGGTATTTACAGCTCAGAACCACAGGCTGCTGGCTGCAAATTTTTAGTGAACGATACCAGTAGTGTTATACAAAGGAGATATTTTACAAAGCTGATCACTGTTAAATGGAACTGATCAGGAGGAAAAAATTAAAAAGAGAAAGAAAGAAAATGGAAATAAGACCAATGCCAGTTCCTAAAATGCAAAAACTCCACTTGAGACAGCAGGCAAAAACTTGAGGTGAAAGCCTACTTTCAATTCACTGATGAAATAAATGCACAAGCCAGAGTGAAAAAAGCAACATATATGGCACAAGAAAGAGTGTGTGTAGAAATGTGCAGCAGCCAACACAAACTAGCGATTGTTTGGTTCAGGAAACTAATATGAGGAGGAGATATGTATATATCCAAAAATCCAGAGCAGAAAGGGTTAAGAAAAAAAAGAGATTTGTTTTTAAGCAAAAACATATCCTAGCAACATCACACACCTAATATTAGGTAGAGATACTGAAGCTGATACAGTCATGAGAAAGGGAGAGGTATTCAACAAATACCCTCTGTATTTAGAAAGCAGCTGTCTTCTCATGTGAGTTTGGCTGGTACTTCTTGGTCCATCCAGCTAGGAGAATGCTACACATCACCTGCTAGTGAAAAAATCAGGCTTAATTATTCTTGCCACTAAGCATCTCAGAAGAATTGGCCAGGGAAGCCTCTGACCCATGGGAGTTTATTTTTGGGTAGCTTGAATGCAGTAAAGTCCAGGACAAGAAGGGTGCTACTGCTGCGTCAGTCATCCAAAAGGTAGATAGTGAATCCTAGGAAGATAAAATGCATGGACTATAGTTAATGCTAAATAAATAGAGAACATGTTTTCTAGATAAGACCTAAGTTTACAAAGCTGATAATTGCCTAGATGTGCTCTGATATGCTGGGCTGGAGAGTAGGTGGATAGGAGGAGGTCATTTTGCTTCTGATCAAGGACATATGATGCCAGTGATAGACTGTTCACATGTTGAAGAGTCTGGGTGTGCTGATGGAAGCTCAGGAGGGACTGGCGCTGCCAAACTGAAAGAGCTTAGCTGAAGGGAAAGTTGCAAGAGAATGAGACTGCAAAATATACATAACATGGTGAAAAAGGACACAGCAAAAAAGTGACACATTCAGGCTGAGAGAAGGCACCCATGTTAAATGAAGGGTGTCAGAAGAAGATGCCAAAGGAAGCAGGTCACTTTGCCATTTCCTTGCGGCTTCAAATCAACTGTAGCTGCCTTTCAGATAACTGCTTTGGTCAGATAATTATAGGGCTCAGTCCAGGGATACCTGCTGAAATGCTGACATAAGAAAGAGATCAGGTTTAGATGAGGTCTAAGGTCCCCTCCTGGCTTTTAAGTCCAAAGCAATGAAAGTTGTTTCTGAAGAAAGATTGATAGAGACAGTGTGTGAGAGGAAAGGATAAGCTGGGGATTTTCTTCCCCCTTATTCATGTAACTTGAATTTGGTTGCTTCTTGCAACTAAAGCTTGGTAGGTCTCAAACTCTGCAGAATAAAATTAAGTTTGCAGAGGAGAGCTTTGAGAGTTTTTTAAGGACGTGCAGCACCTGTGAGGATTTGAGGACATCCATCACTGGCTCGGACCCAGCTGCCACCAGGCTACAATACAGCTGTATTGGCACAACCTTATACCGAGCTCAGAAGCTGCACTGAAAGGCTCATTCCTGTACATTTCGGCAATTCACTGCGTCTTTCAAGGTAACACGTCCCCTCCAGTACCTGGCAGGTCAACGTGTCACTGCTGGGCATCAAATCTGAGTCTGTGCCCAGGTCTAGGGAGCTGGACAAACAACTTGCCCATGAATACCCTTTAGTGGGGTTGGGCATGTCCACACCAGCAACCATCCTGCCGAGCAAGGCATCAAAGTAAGAAATTTGTCTGAATTTTTGTGGGGTTTTTATTTTTTTATTCTTTAATCTTTACCTTTTCTTCTCCATGTATAATTTCTATTTACAATTCATTTTCCCTCTCCTGCCCTTTAAGCCTTTGCTCAGAGCTGCTGGCCTCTTCTCCAGGTTGCAAGGGAGATGGCATGACTGGAGCAGGTGGGACTTCTTCAGATCAGGGAACGTGGTGGCATAGAATATGGCTGGTTTTTGCAATAGTCTGTAAGCTGCAGTCCAGTGGGTTTTTAAAAGTATTATCAGAAGTGAAAGGCTACATTTAAAAAATGTATAAGCAGGGACTTTCAGCACTGCATGCCTTCATTCATAATTCACAAGTACTCATTTCTAAAGAAGATTTGGTATTTTTACAAGGTAAATGTACTTTAAAACCTTTCTTTACTTTGCAGTGAATGTGCAATTAAGTGAAGTTACTGAAAAGGAAGAGAGGGAAGCAAGGTTTAGAATAGGGTTGCCCAGATAGCTGTGAATTGATTGTAATTTTCATGTAATTCAGCTGTGATTGGGAAATGTTGTTGCATTCCTGTTCGTAGCAGAGCCATGGGATTGGTGCTGGTAAAGTGACTTTTCTGAAAAGATCTCTAAATTCTTGGCTGGTGACTACTATTTTCTGCACCTTTATGTCCAAAGCAAAGAAGCTCCTTGGTGAAGAGGATGTCATTCTCATCTCTCCCTGACGTGTCAGAGCCCCACATTGCTGAAACCAGTTTAGCATACTGGTCTGGCCTGGAAGTTGCACCAGCATTTCCTAATACCTGAAACAACCCCAAAGACCTGTTGGTAAGTAGGTATGAGAGACAGCTCTGTAAATGTTGAACTAGATTTGGCATGGAATGAATTGTCCACTGAGTATAAGAGCATTTTCTCAGCAGGTTTTCCTATAACTCACTGGAAAAGGGTTACAGCACATTGCAGGTTACTGTAAGCCAGAAGCTGGGTGGACAAGCTTTTGGGAAGTTGGGGCAGACATAAAGCCACAGCAGTTTAGGTCCAGTTGTGCAATACAGCTGTTCACACTTCAGCTAAGTTACCCTGAGACACAAGTATGTGCAAACTTGATTTAGCCTCTTTCAAAGACACAATGAGTTAATCTGTCCAAAGTCCTTGTCTGCGGAAGAAAAGGGAATGGGACTATAGTTCAGCCATGAGTTGGGTCTGACGTGTTATGTTGTAACTGCTAATGCTTAAGCACCAACATGTAGCAGCTCTCTGGCTTTGGGAAGGCTTGTCTTTGGTGTGACAGGTCAGTATTTTTGTACCTTGGGGATCAGCTCCAGAAGAGCTGGACTCTGGTCCATGAAGGCAGAATGACTCTGGTGCAGGGTGTGAAGTCCCCAGAAGTGAAGATGCTTAGTGCTGATGGAAGCACATAACTTTACTCAAGTCCATCACACCTAGGCTCCTGCTGGCATCAGCCAACTGATACCTGCTACACTCCCACCTTGTGTCTTGTGCAGGCCCTGCACTGGCACTTGCATAGATCTGAGCTGGGGGAAGGATGGAGAAGATGTTTACTCTAACAAAAGATACCTGCCACTTCAGTCTCCACAGTAATTAGGAGTGATGCAATTTTAAAGCACCTTCCCTCCACCTATTATATAGGCGCAGTATGAGGTGCAGCTATTAATTGGACAAGCTGCTGGAGATAACTGGCAATTGAGAGCAGTCCGACTCCCTGAAGTTCCCCTCTCTCTTTTTACCCATGCTGAATCATATAATTTGTTCTATACACTGGTGTTTGAGAGCAGGTTGTGGCAGGTTGTGGTTTTACACTTTTACTGTGCAGGGAATTAGAGGAGGGGATAAGCAGTGTTTATACAATAATGAAGTGTGTGTGTCCTACATGCCTCCATTCACATCTATGCAATAGTGTGGAGCCTGTGTGTTCACATTCTAGCTCAGCAGGAAGGGGTAAGAGTGGGTGATAGATAGGAAGTAATCGGAGAATTTCCATGGACATCTGACTTGGTGTAAATCAGTGGCCAACAGCTCACCAAAGCAACACCAGTAGGAAAAGTGTTTCCATCTGGTGTCGCAAATCTCAACATGCTCCACTTGTTCCCTTAATGCAAGACTGTGTTGTAAGATCCAGTACTTCAACATAAGGAAGACTTTCTTTGCACTTGTAATCCTCTTAAAGTCAGAGAGCTACTTGTGGGTGAAAGTGCTGCTCACTGATAGAGCTCCAGAGCAGGACAGAACTGAGACTATGTAGAGAAATGGAGAAAAAAATTGCAGTCTTATGTTTGGCTGGATAAATCAGGTGGGAAATTCATAGAATACGCTGGAGTTGCAGCACAGTGAAACCAGAGTAAGAGGAATCAGACAGGCCCCATGTCCCAGATGTGCTACGCCACACTCAGCAACCTCTGGACAAGATCACTGCTACCTCGAACATAATGAAGCAACACCTGCTGCTTTATTTTCTTGCCAAAATCAGCATTTTCATCCTCATTCTAATTTTCTGCTGATGGATGTATTTCCATCCCCCCATCATGATCATTTGCGAAGGGTGCTATTTAAACCTTTACTGTCAGAATTAACTCGAAGAGACATTTGACACGACATAGCCCTATTAAGCACTCTAGTCCTTCTTCTTTGCTGCTGGCTCAGGTGGGTGAAGTGAGGCATTAGAAGTTTGGGCTCCTTTGTACAAAGGTGGACGGGACAGTGACAGTCCCTCGTGTTGCATCTGGAAGGGGCTGAGGAATCATCATTGGTTGGACTCATGACAACTCTGTGTTGGGTCTGCTGCTTGGATTTGTTCCCAGCACAGTTTTATTAATCAAAAGGAAGCCTTTCCAGGGGAAATGTAAGGAAAAAAGCCTATCTCCCTAAGAAGGCCATTTGAGGACAGCCTCTGCCTATGCTTGTTCCCATGTAATCCTCAGCTGGATCTTTTTTTCTTGACTGCTCAGTTCTTCATCCTTTAGGAGTTGCCTAAGACTCAGCGATGAAAGCCTGCTTCATTCCCTCAAAGGATCAAATTCTTTGGCCCATATTCCAGCCTGATTGATGTTATATCTATTAATTGTTTTCCCTCTTATTTTCTGATTTTCTACTGATATCACAGAAAGCCCTGAAGAAAACAGTCTTTGATGGAGAATAACATATTTCAGAAGACAACTTCCCACCTCCTATGTTTGTGAATAATTAGAAGACTGAGCATAAATGGCTTGCAAAGCTGTTTATTACTGTGTTTTTCCTTCCATTACCTTAAGTTGTTCATTTCTCAGTGCATTTTAGACATCCCAGGCTTTTTCCCATGCAAAAGACAGAGGTGACCCCTCTACGCCTGTTGTTCATGTCCTGCCAACTGTGATTTCAAACAATATCAAATTTTTAGCATCTACTGCAATGATGACTGCTGGCGTTTACCTACTGTTTTATCTTCCACATGCATTAGCAAGTGAGAACAGGTTAACCCACGAACTTCCCAAGGCAGATGGATTTTGTGAGTTTACATAGATGGAGAAATTGAGGTGAAAAAATGCAGAAGTCATGAGATCACAGGGGAAATTGAGATGAATTCTGGAAGTGGAGATTCTCCTAGCCACTGACTTCTGGCTCCAGATGAAAGTATTTATTAGTCATGGGACATAACCTTATCTGAGTTAGGTTAAGGTTTTTGACTTTTAAGAAAGCCCAAGCTGGGAATTCAATAGAAAAAGACTTTTGAGTCACAATATATGGCAAACTCATATTCAGGACAGATGGTATTTTCTAAAAGTAGCTGTTTACTCCTAGAATTACTCTTCTTCCTTCCTGTGGCATTTCTTTCTCATTCTGTGGTGCTTCTGCCCACAAACTTGTCTTTTCCAGCATATTTCTGGTGACAATTTTAATGAGTTTAAAAAAACCCTAGCTATAAAAAAACCTCCTTCCCTGTCTTTGTCTTCTTACCTTCATGTTCCTCTCTGGCAATATCCTCTCCTAATTATGGATAAATGTACAATATTTAGTTATTTTGGAAAATGTCTTTTGTCATTATATAGGAGGTATAATCAGCAGCTTACTTCACCTTGCTTTTTGTTCAGCAAAATGTCACACACTCTATTTGTGTTGCTGCCTTTGCTTCCATCTAAGTAAGGAAATCAAGAATAAATTGCAAAAAAAAATATATCTTGTTTCTTTTTCTTTTAGGAAACTGAATTCATCTCCCCTCTCCTCTCGTCCTTTCACCATTTGTAAAGGACAGCAGACTGTTTCAGATGTCTGTCACCCTGACCTCTCCCTTCTGACAAATCCTGACTGCTTTTATACCAGTGTGCAAAGCAAGAGAGATCAGAATGTGGCCCAGCAGACCTAACAGGAACTGCGCATAGGGCTTGACCCAAATCATTACGCATTTTACGGGGCAGAACTAGACCCAATTAAGTACCTTAAAGGTGCCATTCTGTGTCAACCTCGTATGCCTGAGACGAGACTCAGCTTTTGTATTCCACAGTCACAGTCTTACACATTAGATTTTCTGTTATTTGAGCTGTATTTTATTTCAGTTTGGACAAGGGTGACTTTCTATGGGCACCATGTTCATTAAACTGCCTCTAAGTCCAGAGCAGCGCTCCAAAGTGTTGCTCATTATATCTTGGAAAGCAGATAACCTTTCCTCTGGTATATGGAAAAGGATGAAAAGTTGTCTTTATAGAAATAAAAATAGTTTGAGAAGCACAGCATTTTTTTTCTTCCTATTCCACACAGGTTTTTCTGCTAACAACTGCAACTAGTATTGCCTTATGCTATTTCTGGATATGTTTGCGATAATCCCAGAATGATTTAACAAAGATTTTTCTCTTCACATAATTAACTGGCATTCTTGCTGTAATGTCTTATTAGTCCCCATCACCCTCACTTCAACACTCATTTAAGAAACAAAATTAGAGGCACAGATGCTGAATTTCGCACTATTCACAATGCTAAATTTTGTTTTGTCCGCTTTTATCCTGTAACTCTGCACTTCTTATGAAATGGAAGGCATCCCAACTCTCAAATTATGGACTTGCACTTGTTTCAGGGATAATAGAACAGCAAATGTAGTTATTAACTTGTTTGCTTGAGAGAGAGAGGAAAAAAGTTAAAGAATCATTGTTGCTTCTGCAAAAGAAATATGGAAAAAGAGCTGGCTTCAGATTACATGTAATATGTGACTGAAGAAATGCAGCCAAGTGGGAACCTGCAGCGCCAAACTGTTTGCAATTAATCCTGGCTTGCCAAAGCTTGAAAAGCAGATTTTCAGCTGATATATATTACATAGTACCCAGGAATAGGCAGGCAGTGGCTCCATTCCTCTGGCAAAATAGTTGTCTATAAAGAAAGAATTCGTCTGTGAAGGAGACAGAGCTTTCTCCAAGGTTATGCATTATGCTCCTGCAGAAGAAAGGGGTTGTGGGCACCCAGTTGCTTGGTGCTTTGATCCTGACATGGAAATGCTTCTTAGGCTTTGCCTTCTTCAGTGGAATCAGAGTAATGGATTAGTTAAAAGGGGTAAAAAATTCCCAGACAAAATATGTAATTTGCTACATGCATACTTCAGTGGCTGAGTAAAACCAGCTGTGACAGATGCCCATCACACAGGGCCCTACTAGAAACTGCGCAAGTACTCCAGGAGTATCATTACTGCAGCCTTACAGCCAAGCTGGCTGGGCAGGAATAAGCAAGAACAGAGAATAACAGTTTCCAGTTACTATGTTGTAAAGCCACTTTTTAAGAAATGGTTTTGTTTATGAACATTTCCAGCGTTTTCTGCTTGTTACTTGTGTGGAAGAAAAATTCTCCTTTACTATTCATTGACTTTTTGGTCTTTGCAGCGCTATTTTTCATAAGTACTTTGTTTAATTTCTCAAAAAATGGTAACCCTTTCCCAGATGGTGCAGGGATTGGGATTTCTGGAGAACACAAATCCCACTTTTACTGTTAATTAGAAAGAATGCTGAATATATCTTAGGATACTCCTGCTGCTGAATTTCCAGTGGAAGACTTTGTCCATATTCCTTGCCTGGGTAGGACAGTTCTCCAGGTCTCTTCCCATTGTCCCTGTCCTTGTCTGGGTTTAGTCTTGTATCTCCACCTTTATTTTATGCTGCTGAAGTGAAAGCATATAAAATATCTACTACAGTAGATGCCTCTAGGCTCAGTCAGGTTTTCACCATTACAGCTTTTTAATAAACTGAGCACGCAGAACTTCAACAGTCTTTAATGCTACTTTAAGGGTACAAAAGAGCATCTTCTTTCATTCACAAGTATCAAGCATACTACTGCAGTCAAGCACAGACTGACGATCTCATGAGCAACACTTATTGCCACTATTGTTCATGCTCATGCCAAAGATTAATCTCTGCCCACAGCAATTTGTCTGCTTTATTTCTGTGTATGAAAGGGACCCTACGCAGGGCACTGGCTCTGTGCAGCAGTTGCAAGGACATCCAATTATCAGTTCATCGTTTTCATTTGGTTAAATGATAGTTATGATGAACAGCCCCCCTTGTATTGTGTCTTCTGCTCTTTTGTGTTGCTATTAGCACAAACTTAGCACTGCCTGTGCAAGAGACCAGCCCTTGCCTGAATGAAAAGACAGCTGGACTCAAAAAGGCCTTTTTAGTAACTTCAGGGACCTTGGATCCAGCCTGTGATAGGAAGTATCACAGGCAGGTAGTCATAATAATTTGGTTTTTCAGTCACAGCAAACTCTGTGCTTATAGATGCAGCCAGCTCAAACAAATACACATTCAAATGAGAGCACACCATAGGTGGGAAGATAAATATAATTGCACCTTATTTTGCACTTGCACTTGTCCTCTAGGAGCTAAAATGAGATTTTTAATATACTTATTATGAATATGTGCATCTGCTCTGCTGTTTTGCATAATGAACACATTCCTGATACTTAAAGAATTAGCTTCCTCTCTCTCTGAGATAGGCAAAATGAGGCATGCTGTTATTCATGTATTTATTTATTCATTCATTATTTTTTGCCTGAAGCATACTGGGCAATCCATCTTGTTCCCAGGAAAACCCCAGGGGATATGGCGAAGGCTCAGCATTCGGCTCTGCACTCAATTATCACAAATCTCATCCTATAAATTAAAACATATTGCAGAGAAAAAAGAAAATGCAGCTCCCCATAGTACATTCACTGAAAGAGAGAAAGAAAAAAATGCCTTTGGACAGTTGCCTTGAGAAATGCAGGGGAGGGAGATTATGTAGCCTCCCCCATATCCATGCTGCAGGAAGACAAGGGACTGCTAGCTGCACTTCCAAATGCATTTTGCCACATCATGGTCTCATACACTTAGCAAAGTCCAAAGCAGCAGTGTTAAACATAGGCAACATTCATCAGCCTCCACTCAGGAATCTGGAAATTGGACCTGATCCTTTCCTGAAAGGAAAGAAACTTTAAACTTTTTTTACTCAAGTGAACTAAATTATGAGCTTTTATTTTCCCCTTCAGTGACTCAGAGGATAATTCTAAAAATATATTCTTTTCCAAAGCAATTCAGATGCTAGAAAATCATCAGGAGAGCACCTATAGGTTGTGTATCTGTAGCATGACACATATCACTTCCACACTATGCCAAAACCTGCTCCACAACTGCACGATGTGCACCAACACCTCTGAACACTGAAAAGAAGACAGTTTTCCAGGAAAATATCACCAGCTCATAGGTTTTGAAATGTTTGGTACCACCAAACTCCCCACTTGCTAACAGATTGCTGTAGCTGATATTCTTCTTTAGATGATGTTTGAAAGTGTATGTGGTTCACAACCAGGGTGATTGTTGCAGTCCTCTAATGACTACATTTACAGCAAAAGCTAGACACTCACTTGCGCCTGGCAGTAAGGGAACAGGGCATGCAGAGTGGGCATCCGGATTGTGCATATGCAACACAGAAGCTGTGGAAGTAGGAGCTGCTCTTTAAAACTGATACTGGTGCATGCTGACCTCTTTGCTTTATTTAAATAGTGCTCCTATTTAATCATATTTACTTATTTTATGTAACTTTTAAAACTCATTTGGGTTCTGACTCAATCTGGACAACTGCAACGGTCGTTGTTGCAGTGAGAGACCACTATTCCTGGTACCTCTGCAGCTTTGCACTGAAGGCTGAAAACAGAACATCTGAATGGGTCTCAGATGGCCAAGTTGCACGGACAACCCACAACTCTCTGTTGTGCAAATTTAGGTGAATTGCTGCAAAGGAGTTCGAAGGCTGATGAAGCAACCAGAAGCTTGTTGCCTGGCTGAAGTGATGCTTAACCAGTCAGTTGACCACAGTTTCTAGCAACACAGGGGAATGTGTAAGGAATGGGCTCTCAGTCTGCTGTGGGTGCTATTAAACAGGCGACACACCTGCGAGCCAGCAGCACTCAACGTGAATCACCCAGTCTAGAGTGCAAAGTGTGGAGACCTGGTTAAGTAAGTGCCTGAACCTGTTAAAGTGCTAATCAAGCATAACAGGCTTGAGGTAGGATGCTCTAATAAGAGTGAGGATGTGTGAGATGCTTTCATAAATATGCAGCAGTCTGCCAGCTGCTTTGTATCCTCTTTGCAGACTACACAGGACTGTATAGTCCGTATATTTTTCTTCTGATTTGTTAAGTCTCCCTCCTTGGTACCCAATATTTATTTTCACCTGTTGCAAAACTGAGCTCCATGTAAACAGCTAAGGGGTTACTCTTTAACCTGGAGCCACATATAGCACCACAAGGTCAAATAAAGCACTGGTACAACCACTAATCTCTCTTAATTTTTAACATCTTGTTTCAGGGGTGTTTGTCAGAAGCTCAGGAGAGCAGCTCTGTACCACTGGTCCTCTGCAGCTGCTCTGGGCTGGATCCAAAGAACTTGAAACCACTGGGAAGGTTTCCGTTAACCTCAGTAGGTTAGGTCTTCTAATAGGAAAACACTCATCATCTTAGGCTTCGTGGGATGGCTCTGCCACTGCCTATTTAAGAGGTGAAAAAGTCCACTGTGGGGACCATACATCCTGAGCACTACAAACCCTATTTATTCACTTGAGCTTTCATTCAAACCTGAGTCATAACACAGGTTTTCTAACCTTACCTTGGCTTCTTCAGAGAACAGAACTTCCTTGCGCTTACTGCATCAAATCTGAAGATAGCCAACAGACTCCTCTTGCTTACCCTGCTCTCAACAGCTGTCAAAAGCCTTTATGATAGCAAGGAACCAGGGGGACTCACCTGAACTTCTAGTTTCTATTTTTACTTTATCTGCTGCCAACATGCAAAGGCAGAGCAGCTACCATGGCAGAACCACCCCCTCCAAACTCTCTGTAGTTAGAGCAGTGCTGAAGGATCAAAATACCACTTTCAGTGCAACTTTCAGGATAACAAGAGGAGCCAGAAGGATGTGTAGGTACTGATTCATTAACAACTGTTTTATTTCTTACACTGGACAAGTGGGTTGCTTGTGCCTTCAACACTTGCAGTCCCTTCTGATCAGGAAAAGGAGGAGTTTGCTATACTGAGTTTAAGGAGCAAAATTCAGCAAGGCTTTTCTATACATACAGGGGCAGGTTCTTCATCTGTGCAGGGACAAATAGCACAGATGATGTTCTCAAATATAGCCCTCGGATGGAAGATGAGGGTAAAGCACATGGTCAGGCTCTCACAAATGGGCTTTGGAGGAATAAGTGATTTCACTGGAATTATCACACAAACTCCTATAAAAGTCTACTAGATGTGTCAAAAAGTGAGGGCTCTGCAGGCATGACCAGTGTAAGGAATCTTGCTACAAACAACTGAGTCTAAAGGCCACTGCCAGAATTTAAACAAAGCTCCAATTACAATGCAAAGACTTGGCTATAGATGCCTCAATTTATAAATAATGACTGTTGGAGTTTATTCAGGCAAAACCTGCATCCATTAAAAATGGAAATCCAGTGCAAGTAAGTGAAGCAAACAGCTAGAAATATAGAAGAAAGATAAACAATAATAATAAATTATTTAAGCTTATGGCTAAGAAAGCCATGAGAAAGTCAGCGAGATTATTCATCTATAAATGGGGCAGTGAAAGAAGATAATGAGTCTAAATTCTGCTTCTGTAAAACTCTTGCTGACTTCACTGATTAGGAAGGAGCTGCTTAAAAATGAGCAGAAAGATTTGATCTGGAAAACAATGCAAACTTCACTCAATGGACTAACCAGAAAAGCCTTTTATTATCACTATAATTTGCTGCCTGTGGCAAAGACTCCTGGTGCTACTCTAAGAGGTTGCACAAATTGTTATGGTGAAGGACTAAATAGGATACGCTAGAAGGAAATCTGCTTGCAATTTTGGATAGCCTGATTTTCTTAGTGTACAAATCAGAAGAGGATTTGTCCTCTATTTCCAAAGCTCAGCCTGAGATCAGAGCAATAAGTGCTGCTCCTGGCTTAAGTATCAGTGTCTGCAGGAAAGGATTTGACCATCAACTTGACTTTGTCATTTTGGGTTTGTCTTGGGCTTCCTCAGCTGAATTGCTTACAATTTGCTGACAGCTTTAACTTTGTCATTTAGCTGTGCACAAGCATTTAGAAGATGCACACAGACTGTAGCCCTTGCTTGATTTATGGTACCTTCTGCAGGCATCCAGGTGCTCCAGTGAGGGACAGGGGTGTACAGAGATCACTATATTTCAGCAGACTCCAGCAGCCACCTCTGGAGTGACACTTGGCTGGCATTAGTATAGCACCAGTACTTGGAGGGATGAGATTTTAAATTGTCTGTCTTTTAGGTAGGATCTATCTTGAGCCACCCTGGGACGTATTCTGAAGTTATGTCAGGGTCAACTAAAGCATGTAGGTGGTTTTGTACATCTTTCTGTCAATCAGTGAGCACCTTTCAAGAAGTGGCAGAGGAATTTATGTAGGGATCCTAATGCTATTCATTAGGCCAAAGCACAACGTGACCCAGATTCCCACATTTATAGAAATTGTGAACATTCTGATCTAAAACCTCCTATTTTGAGACATTCTGCTTCAGTTACAGCTGCCAATTCCATCTGCAAACTGCTGGATTTGGGCCCATATCTGAGCAAGATTCAAGCCATAACACATTCTGATGGGACAGAGGCCGACTGCATATGAAGGTCATTTGAAAGAGAGGAGCTGATCCCCCACCACGTCAGTCTTCATGTACTGGACTGGATACAAATGTGGGCATTGCCCAAATCCTGCCCAAAATCTCTTTACTTCTTCAAGTTAACTACATCAAAGTTTCGTGAATGTTAAACTTTGGAAAGTGTTCGATAACTCTAAAAAGATGGAGCAGTATCTTGAAGACAATCTCTAGACACAAACTTCTGCTCTGACTTTGCATTAGAGGATGAGGTACTGCTACTGCCAAATCAATAGCTTCCTTTTTGCTTACGCTTCATTTTTACCCATGCTTCATTTTTACCCATGACCGGAGCCGGTCTGACCTGATTTCTTAGGTCTCTTGACCCACCAAATTGAAATGCTTTTCATTTTTTTTCTCCAGATAGCCCCCAAAAGCATTGGACTAGTACGTTACTGATGCAAATGCAGAAGCAAGCAGCTAATTCAGTTTGATCTGGTCACAGGCTGGGTTATGGCTGGAGGCTACCTATCAATCACTTTAAACATAAAAAAATATTCTCAAGAAATCCAGCAGCTTCTAACTGGTAATAACTTGAAATTCCATGTGAAAACTTGTCCCAGGCAACTCACCATTGCCCTTAAACACTCAATCTACAGTTTAAAAAGAATCTCTCTTGTGCATGTTCATTTCTGCATATTGAGCCCTGAATATTTTAGTAAATAACCACTGCAAGAAAGTCCACAGCAAGAACTGATATCTGGAAAAACATCTGGGGAATTAATTTTGTGGTCATACATTCACTAGTAGGACAAAGTTTGCTCCATCAGGATGCAAACTATCAAGGCTCTATTGTACGTCCAGCTCAAAACTCATCACTCTAAGGCTGGGGTCACAAAAGCCTTGAACATAAGGAGAGTCTTCAGGTGGAGTTTAGGTGTGTTAAGGGGACAATGCCATTGCAATGGAAGGAGGCAGGACATTCGCCTTCAGACCTACAGGTACGATGTACAGATCCACTAGCAGAAACCAGAAAGGCCTTTGGATACTCCTCCGCTTAACAGCCACATAAGTTCATTTTCAGTTCAGCACCCAAAGGCAACAGTCAAGCTGAAATCCCAGGTTCCCTCCTCCTACACAATGCTTCTTGCTGCTGCTTACATTGCAACCTCCTTCAGGCTCCTAGTTTGTATATACATTATGGACTCAGCCCAGTACTGCCGATTACAACAAGAATATCTGATTAAAGCAATGAGAGCTTTTTTCCTTTAATTTGTATGAATTTCCTTTGATGCTTAAAGAACAGAAAACCAACAAAACAAAATGATGCTTTCATCTGAATTACTCAGGAGAACACAGTAAGCTACTCTAGGCTGTCAGATACGGTTGGAATTAGGTGCTTTTAGAAGTATATTATCTATTTTTATCTGTTACTTATTGTGTATACTATATTTATTGTGCTGAACATATTATGCCCTGATAGACTACTGCAGATTTCTTGGTACATTATTGTCTAGGTGCTGTTGGTACACCCATTTTTCAAGATCTGGAGACAAACCAATTGGATTTTGACATTTATTTATCTTCTTAGAGCAAATCTTTTTGTCTGGTAAATATGTAGGACTCCTAAAGAGATGTTACACCACATCACGCTAATCCTGCTTACCTCATGGATTACTGCCCTAATGCACAGTGACAGCCCTTTCAGAGCCGTCGTCTTGCACTGCAGTAATCTGCTGTCACACGTGCATGCCAAAGTGCACAACCTCTGCATGCCAAACCCACTGTGACCTCCCTACAAGGACCCCCAAGAACAAGCTGCTCCTGTCAAAGGCACCCTCAAATTGTACCTGCTGTCATTGTCTGTATCTGCTCCTCTCTGGGATAAGAGGCTGGCAAGTGCTGCTTTCTATAAGAAAACCTGGTTTGCGCACCCAGAGCCTGTGTCTGACCTGACCCCAGAAGGAGAAAGCAGAGCTGCACTGAGAAGGTGATTTTATAGCCCTTGTCTGCTGTCCTGGCACGATTTCAAAGTGACAAACAGCTGCACCTGCAGGAAAACCACTGCCAGGCATTGAGGATAAAGCAAGGATAATGCCACCCATGTCACCTTCTTACAATCCTGTGGTTTGGGGTTTTTCTTTCGGCTAATGGAAAGAGAGAGCTGCAGTGCAAGCTGCATTACAGAGAACATCATTACTACAGGTAGGCCTTGGAAAGTGAAAAAAAGCCATGAGATAACAGAAATTTTCCAAGTTCATGGACAGGAATATAATCTGAGAGGTTCTATTATCTTTGTATGCTATGTTTGTGAGTCATGAGAATTTGAAATAGGCAGTAAAATGCTAAAAGATGTATTATTTTAGGATATCAACCTAACAAGTAAATGAGATGATATAGCAGCTTGTTCTCTCATTCATAATTTTAACATGCTGAAATGCCTACAATTTAGGCTATCTACCTGGCTACAAGCTTTTAAAGTATTACGTTTATAAATCCCTGAGAAGAAAGACATAAGGTGAAACAAATGACAGTTTTGAATTATAGCTGTAATGAATATTGTCATAATAAATTCTCTCCTCACCCAGAAGATCGATGAGGGATTCCTTCTATACCACACCATGTTTTCACAAGTCAAATGCAGCCACTTGTTCAATTTATAGCTTGCTTTCAGGCTGAAAGTCTCCACACATATTACATGAACTCTGCTGAACATGATTCAAAACTATCTGGTTAGGAATGCCATGTTTCTAGATAATTTTGGCTGAGATTTTTTGGGTAGCACAAGGGATTTGCTACCCAAGTCAGAGGCACTGATGTATCTAAATCCTCCGGGCGGCATGTCAAGCCATAATCTTTTCAAGGTGCTGCTCTACAGCTTGTTTCTACAGCTATAACTGCGAGAGGAAGGGATGCTGAAATGATAGTCAAAACAATGCTTTTGTAAGGAAGATTGGCCATTTGCAACACATTAGTCCTTATCGGAGTTGTAATGTATATTGATCACCAATTCCCTACTTTAGCTCCATTTCCTATTGCTACAAAAGGGGATGACAATTTAAACACCTGCTTCTGGAATATGTGGCTGGTGTGCGCAGCTGTGCTCTGAACAAGATTTCTAGTGAAAAATGCATCCATTTAGACACAATGGCTACACATTTTGCCATATCTTTATTGCACTTTTACCACGTTGCAAACAATTCCACAAAAATGCTGCAAAAGTAAGCCTAGAGCTGCCGAAAGCAGCTTTTTACCCATGTATGTATATATTTACACAAAACTATCAAAAGCAAAGTTGAAAAGTAGCAGCTTAGCTATGATAGTCTAGAAAGATAAAAGCTGCCACCTCCTTATGGACAAATAGTACAACTTGTCATTTTACATCACTTTGTAAAACCAACATTCAAGTATTCCTGTCAATGCACAATTAGTGAAATTCCCTTCTGGTAACCACTGTATTTATTATTATTGTTATTATTATTATTATAATTAATTTTTTTTGCCTTTAAAAGTTCCTAGTGCCTTAACCCTTTAAATGCTGAGTAGCTGGAGAAAATAAGAAGCATTCAATTCAAATAAGATACAGTGGATTAGAGCACTTAAAGGGTTAACACAAAATACTAAGTGGACTGTCACCACAAATAAAGTGTGAGTCACAAAACTATGCCGTCCCTCTCAGTTAAATTTGGTAGGTAGGTCTGGGGTTTCATAGATATACCATATATAAATACAAAATATTAAGTAAAGGCCTCCTTTCTATACAAAAAAAGGACAGGAGGTGTTTTGCTATCAGACTGTTGCCTGTCAATGATCTGAGTATTTTCTGAATCTTTTCATAATCTCTCTTTAGGAACTAATGAAAAGCATCACATTAGACTTATTTTTCTTAATGAACTAATCCTTTGCAGAGTCTACGCTTTACCTACTTTGGGAACAATTATATCTCATTTCTGAATTCACTGAATTCACAAAATGGCATACACAGTCTTTTGCAAGACTCTTATTTTTTTTTCTTTTTCCTCTTTGAATCTTCTTTACTTGGCTGGTAAAAAAGTAGTCTTGCGATTTCACTACCTCTCAGTCGTAACAGTGTTAACATCAGTGTTAAAGTCATTTTCAACCACATTGTCATAACCATCCTTTTCTATACAGTCACTAACAGCCTTGAGGACAATCCGCAGCCGCCTGTCCATTGCCTCCAAGTGAGGCTGGTAGAGAATGGGAGCTATTTTATCTTTTAGTAAAGATTCCTTCATCAAGAGACTGAGTTTGTATTCCTCCTTGGCTAACAACTGTAATCGCAGATAGGTAGACTTCCTTATTCTAAGAGAAAAGAGAGAAAAAAAATGCAAATTAGTATTTTCATCACTATTGATCTTGACAGGGCTAAAAGGCTTACAGTCAGCACAGCAGTAATAGTGTAAAAACCTTATTATGTGGTCTGAAATGATGAGAACCAGGCACTGACACAGTCCTAATGAGCAGCAGGCATTGTCACCCGGTCAGTGACCTTTGGGAGCCGTATGAGGTGGAGAGGTTTTGGAGTACAGCCCTACAGCAAGCGCAGACAGCCTTCTTGTTCCTTGGCTTGGTACACCACCAACTGCATCCGACGCAGCATTCATATGATAATGTCCATCTTGGCAATGACATACATGACACAGGTGGCATTGAGCTGGGGCACAGGAGACAGCAGCGGGGGATCCTGCTAGCTCACCTTGCAGAGACACCTAAGAGCCTCTGCAGACACAGAGCTCACCCTGTGACCCAGTTGTGCTAAGCTGAAACTCTAATGTTACCTGAAAATCCTGGCCATGGGCACTGAGGAAAGCTGCTGTGAAGCACTTGAACTTAGCTGGACTAAGCTTTGCCACTTGGGTTCCATGGGACATGTATTTTGTCTTAAAACCTCTCTCACAGCATCTCACAGCCATGCTTCTGCAGGGTCCTGATCTCAAAAAAGCACTTAACCTGCTAGTGCCAAAGCTCAGGCTCAGCTTGGTTCAGGGTCCCTGGGTGGGATCACAACATCTCTGCCCCTCCACGGTATGCAATGAAAGGTTCATTTGAACGTTTCAGTCCTGTTAGTGGGAACAACTGTATAAAATGGGAAACAGCTCCAGAGGTGAGGCATACCTGCAGCACTGGTTTAAAGGCACCAATATGGAAAGTTCATCATGGGAATATTTTCCAAACCTATTCAAAGATAAGAGCAAGAACATGACAAAAGCTGTTTTAAAGACTAATTTCTGCCCCCCTCCTCCCCAAAAGATTATTAAAGGTATTTACCCTCTTCCATTATCTAAGTGGATAATAAATGTGTCATTTCCAAACTTCTCAAAGGTTTCGTAGTGATGTCGATCCATGTTACCTACAGAATAAAGAGGGAAAAAAAAAAGACCTTTCTCACTGGCTTGCTGCTGAGCCTGCAGGTCAGGGCAATACAAAAGCCATGGTTCAGCAAGAAGCCCAGCACTCTTCATACACAATAGCTCACAACAGATCTACTGAACTTATTAGCTTCTACTGTGGAAATCCTGAAGTGTTTGATAGTGGAAGATGGGCTGTTATGCCTCTGGAAGCTTTTCAAGCTCTCTGTAGCTTTTATACTTAAGCTGTAGAGGACTTATCAGAAGACAAAGCCAACCTTCCCACCTTCCAGCAACCCCTCCTAGCGTATGCCAAGGAAATCCCTCTCAAGTATGATGGCATCTCAACACTATGGGGAGCCTGGTCATCCATAAGGTAGCTATGTCCTAAGCCAGCAGACCTTCACTGGTGAAAATGAGCCCTGCTGCTCCAGCCCTGCGTCAGTACGGTGTGGAAAGCAGCCATGGTACATATACTGGATGTGAGGCTTAGCTTAGGGAAAGGAAAATGCATCCTTCAAACAGGGATGTTAATCCATAATATTGTATTAATACTATTGCTTGCCAATATTGTATTAAACTTCTTGAACCACAACTAAACATCCTGGTTTTCCTTTAATAAGAACTTTGTCCAAAGTTCTGTCTGCCTGCAAAGCCAAAACAATGTTATGGCTCTAACATATAGATAGGGTGCTACTGCAGTAGTAGACCTAACAGCTCTCTTTGGGCACCCATGACAGGCAGACATGTGATCTGCTTTTTAGGGTCAATGTGCAGAGCACTGGTGCCAAGCTATGAATGGTGGGGGTCTTGAGCCACTTAAGAGATGCCACATATGGTTCCTGAGCTGTGATCTGGCCTCTCCTGCGGCTGCTGCTTATTGCAGAAATCTTAGTATTGGCAATGGCCAAGGGTATGTCCATGCTGACATGCGTCCAAGGATCAAGTATGTATGTTGGCATCTTACAGGTCGTGTATTAGAATGTCTTGATGTTAACCACTGGGTAGGTTTGGAATAGGTCACTATTACCTGCTTGTTAATACTGCATTTTATTCCAATCAGGTTACATAAACAGAAAGAAAACTTCCTGACACATACCAGAGTTGCCCTTGTGACAAAGCAACACCTCTTGTATTTTTTTTCCCCTGTGACAGTTTCTAGAGCAAACAGCAGTGAATACTACTGTAGGCTGAAAACAATATGCCAATAATGAATAGACTTCGCTTATACATCCAGGAGCTATACACTACAATAGTAAAGCACTCACTAAAGCAAACCATGAAGCCCTCAATTGTTGTGAAGGAGACTAGCCTGACCTGCCTTCATCATAACTCTGCATTTCTGAGCATCTCTGTTCCTTTAATCTGCGCTGATGGGAATACATAACCATGTAAATCTGCATTTTCTCATAACCACCTAGAACAGCACACACAGTAAATTCAGCTTCAACCATGCTTTAGCAAAATGCTGAGCTATGCAGAGCGCTGTAGAAAGAAATAGTTCTTATTCTAATCAAATGTTGCATTTAATTTTTGAAAGAGATGAAACATACCCATTAGGAAATCAAAAACTGTCATATCCATTATATCCAGAATTCTGGTCCCACTGTCATACGGGGGTGTTTGTTTAACCTCTTCACAGTAATCTGGATCAACTTCCCATCTGGAAAAGCCAATGTTTTGATATTTTATGTGACATACAAAGCTTACTGAGTATTAAAAAAAATGTTATTTTGCAAACATCTAGCTGTGTCATGTTCGATTGAGGACAGGGTCAAGTAGAAGCAGCAAATTTTTAACTTCGCTTCCAGTAATGCAGGCAATTAACAGAAACTGTGACTGATGAAAAAGGAAGAAAATCACAAGACTGAAAACTATCTGGCTAATAGCTTCAAGATTTAGGAAACCAGCTGCACCATCAGTCATATGATGAAAACATCTGAGACTTTTGTTTAGGGCTGCTGATAGCAGTGAATCTTTCTCCCTCTGATAGGACTTAGGCAGGTCCCGTTGCATCCTGTCAAAGCCACTGGTGGTAACTGTCCCACGAGTGAACTATGCCACTGAAGGTCCTTTCAGGTTCAGGATCATAAGCTGGAGCTCCTTGCAAGCGTAAGTACCCTGTCCCTTCCCAGAAGCTGGAGCAGGTAAAGAAAGGCAGATGCTCTCCTCAGCCTCAATGCTTTAGACCAGGCAAGGGCAGGAACTGCAGCACTGCTCTATTTCCCTATTGCCCTTTGCAGGTGGCAAACCCTTTTCGCACCACTACTCACTCTGCTTTCTTGCGCTTGTGGTAGGAACGTCTCCAAGGGTTTCTCCAGGTTTTCCTTTTAGCTAAAGACAAATCGGGTAGGAAAGCAGCCAGAGACCCTTCGATCTGATCTGGTTTTCCACACAGGGCATGCTCTGTTGAGCAGTAGTAGGAGCATTCCCCATAGAAGCAGATGTTGTTGGCTGGAAAATAAAATAAAAGAGTTTTAAAACCTATGCTTAAATTAGTGTTCAAGAATTCATCAAAGCACTGATGTTTGTATGAGCAGAAATAAATCTTAGACCCAAAACCCTGCTGCCACACATAGTTTTCTTCCACTGAAACCACTAGAAAGACATTCATTTCAGTGGCTGGGATCAGACCCTATGCTGAGCTCTCTCTGGCTATTTCCAGTCTATTTATATTCCAAAAAAACAAATGTAAGGGTTTGGGGTTTTTTTATCCTTTCCCTTCTCCTTTCATTTTCCCAGACTGATACATCCTTTGGGAATATTTCTTACCCCAGGCTGGAACCCCAAATCCCACAGCTGAACAAGTGGCACGTGCCCAAAATGAAGTCACCTTTCAAAATCTTGGCTCATTTAGGACAGACAACAATGTCTCATTCATTTACTTGCTGGTATGAGAAGAACTGGCAGTTTTACTAAGGAGAATTATTTACCATGAAGGCTCATGTGGGGGTATGAGTGGAAGGTGGAAATAGCACAGATGTAATTCTGTCAGCACACATCCCAAACACAAATTTCTTCCTCCACACATCACGTTACTCCAACAACCACACAAAAAGAACTTGCAGCAGGTTTTGGAGCATGTGCTACTTTAAAACCTCCCCAAAGTTGCCACCATATATTTCTGTACCTACAGGAACGGCCACTTCTTTACAAGAACACCCTTCCCATGTGAATTCACTGGTGGTGGGAGAGAGCAGCTCATCCCCCAGTCCCAGCGTTGGAATACGAACAATAATAGGAGCACACCGCTGATCTTCTTGTCAGTGTGCTACAACTCTTTCGGCATTGCTTTATGCACATCAAATGTCATTAGAGAAAGACTCTGCCCCTTCCTTATGGTTATGCATGAAGCTGAGAAGTCACATTGCTTCCTAATTCCCCACAAGGCCTCTAAATTTAAATACTGCTTCTGAGCTGATCTCCCTTCGGGCAGGCTCAGCATAAATGAAGCAGGAAGGGCTGGTGAATTTTCTGCCTGCCACAGGAGACCCATGGCTTGGAAGGGTAAGCTGGTGGGTTTTCATCCAGCAGTGACCTGCACCACATCACCCTGTACATCACTGTGATGTCCCCCCAGTCCAGACCTGACCTGTGGCCAGCAAAGCTCCTGGTGGAGATGGTACACTGCTGGTGGGCAATGCAAGGGAGATAACGAGTAAAGAGGGCAGGGAGCAAGGCTGGCCCCAGTGCCCTGGAGATCACAGAAGGGAAGGAGAAGCACAACAGAGAGCTGCAATCGGGGAAGGAAGAGCAGGAGAACATGGAAGAGCTATAAGGTCTTGTGATGTTTTTGATTATATTAATTAGCTGCATTATCTGGGACTGACTGCTGAGAATAGAATTACTATAATTAGACTATAAGACTGATGTGTTACTTCTAGACAGTTTGTCTCAGCTTTTCATTTCCAAGCCTCTACTGATGGCTATCAGATTTGTCCATTAAACTGTGATTACATCACTGTGGAGACAGCCTCTTCAAATCTGTGACTGACTCATAAGGACCACCCATCTATCTGTGCTCAGGAACAACTCCAACCCAAACTGTATATTTACATTCACAGGGTTGGCTCATACCAGTTAAATATATCCTGACTCACGCCAGAAATACTTACCCAGTGGTCAAAAACCTTGTTGACAATTACTAAAAGAAAAGCGCTTCAGGAAAGAAAATGAAGAACAGAAATTACAAAAGGAAGGAAGGGAGCTCTCAGCATGACTGTACTTCTAATTTGGTAATTTAAAGTGTTTTAGCATGCAGAATAGCCTCAAAAATTCTTTCAAAAGCTTTCCATTACATACAAGGCATACTTAGTCCCTTAACTTTTTAATTAAAAGAACAGCAATTTGAGACTTCCCATGAGCTAAGAAGTGACCATGTCCTTGGCCAATAAGCCACTTGTCTATTTCCTGTGAGCCCCAACACAAGCCTTGTTGCTGCTCATCACATAATACACCTAATAATGTCTAAACAGAAACCCCACTCATTTTTCATTTTAAGTAACTCAGTAATACGTATCTCTGAAAGTGAAGTTTTGAGAGCTTGTTGCAAATTGCATGCAAAAAAAAAAATCACAGTTAGGGAAACTTAGGCTGGAAGAGACTCTGGAGGCCTCTGGTCCAAGCTACAGCTTCAGGACAGCTTTTCCAGGTTAAAAACCACCTGAAGCCCTCAGTTGTAACTTGTTCACCAGATGCATCAGCTCCAGGACCATCTCAGTGTCTCTCCTTCAGACTCGCTCATTTTAAAATCAAGTGTAAAGTCAGCATCTAGACAAACCCAACCTAACGCAGGCTCTGGGTGCTCTGCGCTGCACTTTATAACCTCTCCTCGCTTTCCTTTTCAAAAATGCTATCACAGCATGGACTTGGCATAGCTTTTGCAGGGCTAACCCAGGTGCCTAAACTTTGCCTTTGATCATCCTGGCAAAACCAGGAAGGCTTCAAGACTCCTCTGAACCCCTTCCATAATTCAGGATGAAAGCAAAGAGTTGTCCAAGCACTGTAGGCAGCACTGCCAGCTACAGATGGCTTGCAAATGGGAGGATCATACCGGACCTTCAAGAAGATTGGGGTATTCTCAGCCAGTAAACACTGGGGAAAACCATTCATGATTTATACTCTTAGAAGAAATTACTGCAGACAAAGTATTTCAAGAGGTGCCAGGCTGCCATAAGGGATGATTTATAAGAAAACACATACAAATGCTACTTGCTGCAGGTTAGCATGGAAGTTAGGAAATATAGAGATCCCTTATTTCTCAGGTGGTGGGAAGGGCTCTCCCTTGTGCTTCAGTGAGGGTTTATGCTTCCACTGAATTGAAGCTGCTTGTGCTTCAGTTCAGCTGTGTCAGCATCACCCGCTCATCTGTGGAGGGAGGGAACCCACGCAGATTTATCTTGATCGCCTGAGACAATTTCTCTTCCCGGGTTTCTGTGACCTGGCTTCCACCTGGCAGCTGGAAGCCAATGCTGCGTTATCTGCCACCATAACCAGCAATGCCCCTCGCATGCTATCGCAGCCTCTGCTGCTCACTATGTAAATCTGACCTTTCAAAAAAGGAATTTTATTATACTTGCACAGTGGGAAGATAAATACTGTGTTTAACAGTTTGCTCCCAAATTTAACATTAGGAAGAATGAAGCCCTGCTCCATATCATCAATGAAAGCAACTGGGGCTAATCATTTGACAGTAATCACACATTTGTATCCAGATGAATCTTCACGAAGGCTCAGGGGCTATGGCAGCAATGGCATTCGCAGCTGCAGTGACACAGCCAGCATGTGTGCTGTCTGTACCATGCCAGGCTGCTCATCCCCACTCCTGCTGGGCTCCTCTAGCTATTGATTTTCCCACAGAGCCCCCACTGCCTGCAACAGGAGTCCAGTCCTCCAAGCTGTGGCAAAACGTATCTTGCCATTAAGACAGCAAACTTGCTGTAAAACCACAAATGTATTTCTTAGTGAGAAGTTACTTTCAATGGCAAAGCTTTTTCTGCCAGCTGTTACTCTCCCTGTGGTCCCAGACCTGTGGTACTTACTCTCCACTGCTCCCATCCAATTTCTTGGGGTAGTGGAAGTGAAAGGATGCTGCATCTCAAGTTTCTATTAAAGAAATTAATTGCTTTGATTGATACAGAATAGGCATCTTAACATGTCTATCCTAGTTCTTCTATACAGGCAGTGAGATGAAGTAGCCTGAATTCTCTGGGGAAACATTCATTTTTAAGGTTTCTCCAAAAAAACAGAAAAAAAAAAAAAAAGAACCAAATATAGAAAAGCACAGCTCTCATTTAAGACTTCAAGGTGCAGCAGCAAGTCTCTTTGAAACCTAAGTAGGTGACCCACATTCTGCACAGCAGGCTGAGGGCGAAATTACACCTACAGACACAAGCCCAGTGCTGCACCAGCAAACCCATGCTGAGAGCAGGGTTTGGCCTTTTGAAGGCAAAAATAAGAGGGAAAGCAGAAATGAGGTCAATTGGAGTGTGGTCTTTCTCCGTCCATTAAAACTGCCCAGCCCCTATGGTCTTCTCTCACCCAGCAGAGGTGTTTCTGTACATATCCCTCTCCCTAAGAACACCTGCAAAAGAAGCAACCACCAGAAATTTGTGTTCCTGCACAGCGGGTAGAAACAGCAACAGCAGCAGCGCTGGCAAACCAGAAAGGAGGGATGCTCATACATGCTGAAATGTGCAAATTTGCAGCGTGCAAACTCCTGCTTCATTAAAAACTGAAACTGTTTCCCCGAAGCACTAGAGAGGCCAGAGAATCCCAAGCAATGTTTCAGATGTCTGATTTTCATTATCTGAGGATGAACGGATGCAATTCATAATGAAATCCATGCCAAAATCATGGTCTGGTGATCAAAACTCCAACTAATCACAACAATTAAAAACCAGAGTGTCTGTGTACTCGTCTGCACATTTTCTGTGCTTCATCCTGATAGCTCAACAATAATTCTCAGGAAGAAAAGGAACAAGTGGAGATACCTTAAAGCAAATTGCTTGGCAGAGCAATTCTTCTATTGAGCTTTGCATGACTGTTTACAGAGGACATTCAGCAAGCCTGTGCAATTGGAGTACTGGAAAGAATCCTGAATATTTACTAAAGCAATGCATGAAAAGATCTTTCTCTTACCTGCTCAAAATAATAGGTAATTCAGAATTGCTACTGTTTGCTGAGAGGGAAAAAAAATCCATAATCCCTTGGAATTGGTTAATATGAACGAAAACATAGTGCTTACTAGCTGTGTAACATTGATTTCTTTAAGCTGCTGCCTCAATTACTTCCAAAACGAAGGCTGACATGATTAATATGTCTCTTTTTTTCCTAGCAAATTACCATTCATTTGAAAGAGTAGCAGGGCTACTGCAGTCTGCCCTGCTGCAAAGGATGTAAAATTAATTTAAATAATTACTGACCTAATTCCATTTCTCTTGTTTAGTCCAAACTGCCTGGAAGTGCACTTTTCTGCAATCTGCTCTCTCTCTGATTGCAGCCTAATGCATCAACTGACCTGCCCGTTCACAGCCATTTCCACTTTCCAGTGGAAGAAAGGATGATGCTCTACAGCATGCTTTGAAGCCACAACTGCCTGCAGCTTCCTGGCCCTGATTTCCATTTCAGATGGGACAAGTGAGATGGCCCAGGCGTCAAAATGCAATGAGGCTTCTTCCAACACATCGCCGTGCTGGTCCAGGGAGGAACACAGTGCACTGATGAGCATCATCAATATTTACCTTCTGAGGGTTTCCACTGCAAGCAGTGGTCTCCCAGCCCAATGGGAAGAGCTTTCTACAAAATCCACTATATTTGGTGCTTCTTGGGTGCATGGAGAGGGATTTCTTTTTGCCAGCAGGCCTCATGTGTCCCCATGACCATTGTCACTGAGCACCTCTGGGGATGGAGATACAGAGACAGCCACCTGAAAGGGAGTCCCAGAGAGGCCTCAATAGCTTAACGTGGGTGCACAGACTTGCAAGTACCTATATGTCATACATCGATTTCTCAGCTTTGCAACCAGTTCTCCCCCAAAGCCAACTGAATTTGCTGTCCCTCTTCTACCAGAGGGAACAAGTCAGCCTGTTCCAGTCTTTCTCCTGCTCCCTCTCCATCCTTATCTTCCCAGGCCATGGGGCTCATCCTAGCACCCTCCTCTTCCCTTTTCTACCCTAAATCTGCTGCTTGAGCTGCCTGCTAGGTTTATGAATTTGTTTCTAAATGCTTAATTTAGGAACTTTATTACTTCTTCATTAAGCATTAATTAATGCCTGCCTTTTAAGGTCAGTATGAAATACAAGACAGAGGTTGGGCATATATTAATGAGAATTGGACTAATTATACTAAAGACTTGTAAAGAACAGCTCTGACAAGTAACCAACATGATTTAAGCAAAGTATATTGATTTAGGAATTGTAAAATTGAAAGAAAAATTAATTACTTGAGTGTTTTATTCTCAAAAAAAGCCTGATTAGCTAATCAAATATTTTAATTAAATTTATCTGAGGCCTCTAAATAAATCTGAATAAGGGATTACGCTTGGATCATCCCCTGGATGTCTGGAATTTCATAATTACGAGATAAAGATCTTCATCCACACCAACAGCCTTAACTCTGCATTGCTTTGGCTGCTGTAATATGCTCGGTACTTGAGTACAGTTTTGTGCTTCTCAGATACCATTCAACTTCATCCCTAAGCCTTGATATACAACCTGGGAAGACTAAAAAGCAAACAAACCTACTAATCCCTGTCTTACTAGCTAAAAAAGGGGCAAAATGGCTTATATTTCAAATGAGCCAAAGTACCTTGTGTGCATAAAGTTACAAGATTTTTTTTGCCTTGTTTTGCGTGCAATTGTTCGCCTACAAAAACCCAAGCAAACGCCTTCATCACGTAGTCACCACAACTGTACACGTAAAATTGGAGCACTCATAACACAGGGAAAGATGAAGCCTTTTGTAATTATGTAATGCATTTTACAAGTGAAGTTACTGGAATAAATAACTGCCTGCTCAACTGTGTCCTGCACAGCTGAACATCAATATGAAGCCAGAAGTAATAGCCATAATAATGACTTTATTAGTGATCACAAAAGTGTGATAAACATTTTAAAAGTGAAAGCTCTGCAATGACAGGGCTCTGGTTTCTGGCTAGCAACAATAAATTACAGTTACGTCGGGAGAAACTGTAATTAAGTCTTTGGACCTTGTCCTATGGAACTCGGGTAAATAGCTTCTGGCCAATCACACACAGTGCGAGGGAGAGATCTCCAGAGATTTCTGCTCCAGATTGCCTATTACACAAGTCACAGCCTGAGTTCAGCAAAGCACATTTGCACACAGCTGAAATAATATGACTTAAACTCACTGGAACATAGCTGCATGCTTTAAATTGAACGTTTCCCTATATACACTTTCTCTAAGAAGATACTTAAGCATGTGGTTTTGTACCTTAACTCAGACCCTTAATTTCTCCACCTTTGCATCCCAGCTGCTAAACAGAGATGATACCACTTTCTCCCACCCTTTCCCATCTTTACCTATTCCAGTTACATATTCCGGTGAGCTGGGCACGGTGTTAACCTGTGTTTGTAAAATCCCCACCATGTGGAGCTACATCCTTGGCTAGGGCCATGAGATGTGAAAGAACGAAGAATAATAAGAGAGTGGTGTTGGTTCCTGGGGTCAGCCGGCAAAACAAGAACAAGGACTGGGAACAATTCAGGTCATTTCTACTCTGGCATCTACCCAGTGGAGAATTTGAGCTGGAAACAGGATATGTTACACATCTATTTGCTTAGGGTTTCTTTCAAACTCCTGTTGTAATAAAAACTGAAGTACATGACTCTGAGAAAATTAGGTTTTGGTCCTCCAGTCAAAATCAAGAAATAAATGCATCTGACCAACAGAAGTGATGGATCACATTGCAGTAGGAAAAAAAGTTCAAATAACTAATGGGGTAAGTAATAAGGTTTGGGGTAAACTGAGAGTAACAGAAGAAATTGCTTTAGAAATTGCTCTACATAAAACATTTGTTGAATACATTGCTTTTGTGAACATAAAAGCCTGTCTCTGTGGATAATTTCTCAAGGGGAAAAGGCATTCAATTCAAAACAATAAAGTCTTCTTTGTAGGCTGTGTCTCCACATTCATTTTTATTCAAAGGTCTAGAAGACAGTTCTATTAGAAATATCTGAGCAATTAAGCAATCTACACATCGTTCCTTTAAGTACGTGTTCAGCAAGATAGAAAGAATATAGTGTTATTTTGAAGACTACCTGGTGAGATGAAAAATGTTCTCCACAGCTTCTTGTCACGAGTAACATCTCGTATTTCTCTTGTCATGTTAACCAGTCTACCTGCAACTGGTGGCACGCGACGGAAATCCAGGATCCTGGAAGAGAAAGAAAAGAGATAGTTTATGTAAAGGATTAAACTGTAATGATAGTGATAGTTTTTAGGAAGGCTCATTACACTCTGAAGGGACATTTATCTGTGGTCTTCAAGGAGTAAAAAGCCCATTAGCTTTAAACTAGATAATCCTTTGTATAATATATTACAAAGTATGTCCTGAATACGATTAGCTCTGACTTGCCTACATAGTATGGAGAAGATGCAAAATACAGAAAAGTATGAGGACACATTGTTCCATGAAAAAGGTGAAGGTACATAAAATCCCAGATAGTAGAAACTTATTTTTGACTTTATGCTACTTCAGGATTGTTATAACATGCACTTTGCTCACCAGTTTTTAGGTGACTTGAGGAATGGGATTTCAGCCTCTTTCTTCCATAAACTCCATCTTTTTCTTTTCTGACAGTCTTAGTAATTGTTTGATTTATTTGCTTCTGCTCCTCCCTGTTTTAATACCCTTATACCAACCTAAACAATCTTCCCGAGACTAAAGATTTTCCCTCTGGCAAAGGCTGGGTGAAGAGCCTTCTTCTATACCAAACTTCCCTGCCTTAGTAGATTAAAAACTCCCTACAAAGCACCGCTATTAGATAGAGTAAAACCGCAAAGTCCCTATACAAAGCCTTGTGGTATTTTTATGTCCATTGTCTGCTGGTAAGATTTCCTACATTGGGTAGCAACTGCTTTTTCTGCTTAATATTTAACATTCCTTCCTGTAGGAACTCCATTAATGGTTTTTCTCCTACAGCACCATCTGCTTAAAATGGCAATATAAAATGTAATACAGAAGGGATCAACACCAAGGTCAACAACAATAAAATATGGAAGATCCTTGAAGAATCAGACCAGCATGGCTCTTAATGGCAAACCTACCCCGAGCCATTGGCTGATAGTTTTCCTCATCCTAACCATCAACCCAGAAGGCAGCAATACTACCCCCTAAATAATCTGTGGCCCCAGAGCTTCAAGCTTTTGAAAGGATATTTCTTGGCACTCCAGGGTGTGAAAGATGCTTCAGTTCTAACAGCCTGTGAAATGGCATGGTTTCTACCCATAGTCTTAATACTTCATCACTAATTATTAATTCCCACTCCTAATCCAGGCAGGCTGAGGGGACTGCAGCCTTTTGCCAGTCTCAGGGTATTCACTATACCCTGCACTACCTCTGCCCAAGGGGACATTTTCAGCTAGTAGGAGTACAGGATGACTACCATTGCCCTCTCCTTCCCGCTATCTTGGGGCCTGCTCCTGATCTGGGACGGCCCTAGCTTTTTGCTGTGATATCAGGCCACCCTCCCTATCTCAATTATCCCTCTCTGAATACTCCCACCATTCCCCATGTCTCGCTTGGATTTGCATGCCCTGGAGCTAACCGGGGTGAGCCAGACTCCCGTTACACTCATGTGATATATCGCCTGGGAGATGGGACCTCTCCATATGAACTTCAAGATCACAGGGGAAATTCATTTCTCAGCTTCCCTTCAATATAATTTCTCTTTCTTTTTGAGAACTACTTATTGCCAGGTTTCTCATTCCCAAAGCAAGTCACGCTTCCTAATAAGTAATCTACCCTTTCATCAACTGCCATTTCATTTATTCCTGGAATTTGCCCACATTTGTTTCATTTTCCCCTCTTTTAAAAGTAATTCAGTTACAGGGCTGGCCAAGTGCAGAAACTTATCACAATATTTCCACTTTTCTTCTAATGCAAACCCGTTTTACTTGCCTGTCCAAATGAAATGCTGCTATTTCTGCATTATGTCTTTCATAGTCTGAGAAATAAAAAAAGTCTGGTGGGGTTTCTTGTTCTCTGGTTTGTCTGCAAAGAAAAACAAGGAAAGTGTTTTAATGAAGGGTTAGCATTTCTAAGGAGCAGTACTCAGTCATTAGCATGTTATTCAGGAGTTCAGTATTGTTTGCTTAGTGGAAGGTCTTTAAATACATCATGTGTGCACTATTTGCCATGTAGCCTTCATTTTATCTTCTCTTTTAAACTACTGCAACAAAAAATAGGAATTCAAGACTTGTACAGGCAGGCCACTGTCACGAAGCTATTCCACTCAAGACTCTTTGCTCTATTTAACAAGACCTGCTTTATCACTCAAACATTTCATTAGTGATAGTGCTGAAGACAATGTCATTTCATTAAATTATCAGTAACTGTAATTATGAAATTTCCAAAAGTAATAACATTTTTCTTTCATCTTTGGCAGCCATGAAGCTCTTACCTAAAATATGAGTCTCCCTTTGTATTAGGAGAGCCAAAAGTGACATGTTTTTCTTATTTCAGAAGAAATGGGATCATTGCAGTTTGATGGCCACGACATATGTCATGTTTCAAAGAACATTAACATGACCATGCTCCAGAGAGGATGAAAAATTTGTTGTTTCTTCAGTTAGAGAACCAATAAAATACGTCATTCTGATGGAAATAGGAAGGCTAAGGATATAATACCGAATGCCATGGAAAATAGAAAGCTCTGCATAACAGAGGAGCAAACCTGTCTCACTTTAGGCAATTTCCAGTTCTGATGGCTTTTGAATGGAGCACAAATCAGGAAGTTGACCAGTACAATGTCTGCGCCCCACCTCGGCCTGCATGGTGCCCTATTTTGAAATCTTAAATGGGAGATAAGCACTGTAAAGCTGTTCTGCAGAGCATCTGCAAGGGAGGACAGTTCTGCAGAAGAGGAAAATGAAGCTCTTTCTCATTCCCCACTGTCACACGTGGCCAGCTGACAGCTTGTGCATCACCCATGCTATACACTGAAAATACAGCAATTAAAAGAGCTTCTGCACTGGAAACTTGTTGCCTGGAAGGCTTTGGGCTTGTTCAGACCCCAAACCTCCAGAGAATTCATAGTAAGTCCTAATTATGGGGCTTGTTGGGAACCCAAAGCTGTGTTCACCCACCACCATGACTACCAGGACTGGTATCTCCACAGGAGCCCCCCTGTATCCACATTGCTGGAGTAACTGGATAAGTCTTGTGTGTTTTGGCTATATGAAGACTTTGCTATGCAACCATCAGGGTTTGAAAGGCTGACATCCTTTCAGACATCTTCTTTATATTAGTATCTTGGCAAGGTGTTCTATCTCACCCTAAGTGATGAACAAGCGCCATCATAGAAATAACATCAAGGTACTTGATTTGCATCCAGTGTAATTTAAGGTCAGAGGGGCCTCCAAAACCCCAGTGATGCTCTAGCCAAAGTAGCACTGACCTCTGTCATAGAAGTGTTCACAGAAGTGGACAACACTTGGCAGAAGCCCCACCAGGACTCTGCTGCGGCTGCAAAGGGCTCACAAGGAGACAAGCTAAAAGTGAGCCTGGTGTAAAATAAAAAATATTTTGCTTTGTCTTCATAATAAATGCAAAAACGGAAGGAGCTCACCCATAAAGAGAAACAGAAACCTATGGCACGTTACACAACGCACCATGCAATCAAGACAAGAGCAGGAGAGCTGCAACCTTGTTATGAATATACCCTTCAAAAATGAAGAAACAAGCCCTAAATATAAATTCAAAGGAAGATATTAACATATTTCTGTTTGGCAGAAAATTACACATTTGTATGTAACTTGCCCTCCCCTCCAGATTTTTAAATATTCAATTACTTGAACAAATCAAAGAGCGAAAGATTCATCCAAAGCTTTTGCAAACTTTACACATACCAGCACAGCTAGTAAGTTGCAGAAAATATTAACGATTAGTTAATCAACGCCATCTGCTTTTTATCTCCCAAAGAGTTTAAACAAATCATGCTGTTCCTTTACAAGAAAATCTTGCTCCAGAAAACCAGACTTAAATAAGGGCTCGATCTGTCTTGCAAGCACAGCTATACCCCCAGCCTAGCTCCTCTGAGCTGCAAACCTGACACGCTGGGCAGTCAGTACATCACCTCCGGGATAGTCCGGTCTCTCTAATTTCACTGTTCTATTTGGTCCCTGCCACCCCCGGCGATGGCCGAAGATTTTATTCATCTGCGAGCAAGTACGGCTGTCCTGCAGGCTTAGACTTGTTTGTACATATTTCTCTCCTGTCATAATGCATTATTAAGTCATAGCACACCCTCCTAGAGAATCATGAACTTGATTGTCCAAAAACCTTGAGAAATGAACACCGGATCCGCAGTGCTATCCAGACAATGGAAACAGCAGTATTTTTTGAACCTGACTATAAATCATGAAACAGATTCCCAAGATTCTTTGGTGCTTCAGGCACTTGCCTCTATTTATCCAGACCCCATGGTCGATACCCGCGGCAAACCAATATGGTACCCACTCTTCCGTGTCTTGGAAATATTGGGTTATTCTGCATGTAGTTAGGAAGGAGGACTTATCAAACTCCCAAACTGCTTTACATTTTTTATGTTCCTTTGCAAAGTTCTAACTAAGATGCAGCATATCCAAACATGAAACTTTCTGAAATAATCTAGAAAAACCCTTTCTGCTGACTTATTCCACATACATGGAACAGGAACCTTGTTGCTTGCATCTGACTTTAGCTGGTAAGTTTTATCTAAACATACATTTATTGCTAATTGATGTCTGCAACAGCACCTGAAGAGATTTGTTGGTAATTCCTCAGCACAGTAAGCTGCTATACCACCAGCAAACACTAAGACATGTGATGATTACAGTCTAAGGTACACACTGAATTTCAAAAGCCACATGAGCCTAACACATCTTTGATTCAATGGAATTAATGGACTGTTATGAGAATGCCTTTAACAGTGTTAAAAGAGCACCTACATCATCATCTACATTTTTCACTTTATCCAAATATGTTTATACATAATGTTATTTCATCCACGTTAAAAAAGTTGCTATTTCTTCATGTCTGCAATCTAATCAATGCCTGGTTTGGTGCTAATTCTGCTAATGATTTATTCTGACGCATATGTATAGACAGGTGGAAGACCAAATTCTGGTCTCAGCAACATGGATGTACAGTCAGTAAGTCCTACCAGTTACTCTGGCTTTTGATCATGGTAGCTGGCCCTTAGTCTCTAAGTGACAGGCTGGGAACGGGGCATGCACTCTGAGTCCCTTCCAGGTCAAGTAAAGTATTGTATAAAACAACACTGGATGTGATCCACCCCCCAGCATGTTTTCAATCAGCACTGCATTTTGCAGGGGAAACACCCCTCCCAACCCTCCAGTTATTTTGGTTTTACTACCTGACGGCTACTGAAGGTTAATAATAAAACCACAAATAATGAGGTATTTGAGCAAACAGACCAATGTGAGAACCCTCTGCAGAAGTGTATGCTCCTGAGGGGCAATAAATGGAAGCAAGGGTCAGAGCTCCCCAGGGCCAGCAGTAACATGTCACAACACGCAGGACACGGGTTCTGCACAGGTTGCAGACGACGGGAGAGGGTGGCAGCGGCTCTTACTTTGCAAACAGTTGGAATCTGGTGATCCTTTCTCTGGAGAAGGATTTGGCAGATATTTTTAATGGCAGGCTGGGAAGCTCTGGAGGAGAGACAGATGGAGGTCTGTTGATACTGCACACAGTTAAAAATGACACAGTGGCACCAGACCAATTACAGCATGAGGAAAAGGCAAATCAGCACGGTAACACCAGTAGAGAAGAAATAAGAACTATGGGGAAATCAAACCTCTTAAAAATTTCCCCACCATGGCACAACTCAGAGAAAACACGGGAAGTAAAGAATGACTTTAAGCAGGACGGAGACACGTCTGCATTGACACAAGACGAGATGCAACTGCGGTCTCATGCTGCGGCAATGAAAGCGACTCATGCTTACAAGGAGAAGAAATAAAGGTGTTCTGATAAATGAACAGACATGAATAAACCTGGTGAGTCAGCTCCATTCTAGCTATGGCTGGGACATGTTTTGGTTGGTGTTCAGCAGTATTTGGATAAACCAACATGGTGATTTGCGTGCAGAAATAATCGCAAAGCCTCAGGCTTTTCTTAAATGTTTCTGTAAACCTTTTTCTTCTTTTGCCAATTACTTGATTGCCCCAAAGGCAACATTAATAATTTATTGGGGTTTAGTTTGGTTTGGGGGGGTTTTTTCTGCCATTTATGAACCTCATCGCCGGGATAAGACTGCAGGCTCTGCAGGCTCTCTGGCGTTCCAGAAAACACTGTTATAGAAACCAAACCTTTAACATAAATCTGTATTTAGTTTCCAGGATCACTTGCATACACCTGCCTAAATTACCAGGACTAATACCCACCAGGGCAATGTATTACTTGAAAGAATCCTGTCTCACTGCCAGACTTCCTCTGCTCCAGAGGGGTCTTCTTATCTGTACAGCAGCCAAAAAGCTAGAAAATAGGGCAAACAGCCCAATCTGAGTTCAGCCTTATCCTGACAGACCCATGCTGTCTTCCTATGGCACCGTCCAGAGATATTTCAGAGATACCTTTCGCATTAAATGCATGTACCCTAACTAATGAACAGACGTGCTGCTGATTTGAAAACAGCTCCTTTTAAATAGGTTGTGCTCCTGCTCCGGCATGTAATCAGGGGAATCAGCCACAGGGATTACGGATGATTATGGATCACAACAGCAAGCTTTTTCCGCAGCAGGAAGCAGGTTTGCTGGGTTAGACAATTTTGCAGGCAGCGACCCTAACCCTCTCTGGCCAGGGAAATTTGGCAGCAGAAAAACCACTAAGAGACATAACAGGCCAATAAGGAATGGTAATTGCATCAGCAGGGACAGGACCAATGTTGGTAAGAGCGTAATGTGGCTATCAGAACAGATAACTGGAGATTACCTGAGTCTACCCACAGCTATAGGTTGCTATTCTTCTTTGGAAAACAACTTTCCTCTCTCTCCATGGAGTATTTAAGGTGTTTAAATACCTGTCCTGGAGCTGAAATGCAGGCTCAACAGTTAATATACAGTGTTACCTAAATGCTAAAGAATAGTTAATACAAGACTAAAAGGCTGCCGCTCAGCAGTGGGCTGCTGTTTCAATTAATCTGTGGGGATCTGGGGACTTCTCTGATTTGGAAGCACCATGGTAGAGCTTTGTAGGCAGCTCCTTGCTCTGACAAGCAACTGAAGCACAGATGTTCCATGAAGTCTGGAAAGCCTTTCTTCCAGCACAGACAGGCATGAAATCCCCCCAGCCCTCACCTGTGAACTTTTTCTTTGTACTATCCGAAAGCTCAGACTGAAAGTCCAGTGTCTGCTTGCGAGGTTTTCTGCTCCAGCCCCGAAAACTTACGTCAAGTTGGATTGTGCGGCAGAGGGATCTGGAGTGCCCTGAGATAATCTAAAGCTTATTACTCTAAGTGAAAGAGGCAGCCCACGGAAAATAAAACAACGACTCTGTGGCAGCTGCAGACCTTAGGAGGGTGCTTAGATTTCGCATGAGGAGTTGTATCATCTGGGAAGGCTTTCTATGAGTTTGCCACCACTTAGAGCAGGTGGGAAAAAATGCCACTTAATTTTATAATATGGTTTAGTGGCTTAGTAAGTCCTTAGGAAGACAAATGATACTGCTAATGCAGCTACAACTACAGTAGCAAGGATATCTGGTGCCTGTTTCTGATTCCATAAGGAGTCTTGGCAGCTGATGGTTTTGGCTTTATCAAAGCATTCTGCTACAAAGAACACTCCCAGGAACGATACGAGCTGTTTACAAGAGCAGAATATAGGCCAGCAAACGAGCTGCCAATCCATGAATGCAAAGACATGCAGTTTAAGTGGTACAGAAAGGATGTTTGGCCCATTTCATCGCTATCACTGAAATGACAGTATGTGCCTCTGCAGGATATTCCGGCTTCTCCCATTAAAGTAGCAGTTCTGCAGCTAGAAAAAATGAGAAAATATTTACAGTGGCACAAAGGCAGAAATTCGCACGGGGATGTGATAGCAACAGGAATAATTAGCAAACCGCCAAAAGGATAAATACCAAGATCATGCTGTTGCATGCCAGTCCCGGAGTGCTCTTCTCCTGATCAGACAAAGAGAGCTTGACAGCAGCACATGCTCAAGGACCAGTTAGCTTAATATAAATCATAAACTCCTGATGCAGAGAATGACAATGAGCTTCCAAAAGAGCATTTTTATATGCAAGTATCTTGTTCCCTGGCACAGGAGGACAGTGAGGGGAAGAGGGAAAGAAAATCCACAGGGAAGCAGTTTATTAAGGTGACTTTCTTTCCATTTAGGAGTCAAAAAAAAACCACACAGGAGGTCACCTAAACCATTCCCTGGTCCCAGGCCAAGATCAGCTAAATCTAAACCATTCTTGACAGATGTTGTTATAACACGATCTTCAAAATGTCCTTCACAATCCCATAGCTACAGCCTTCTCCTCCTTGTCCCAGGTGCTGGCCTTACTCTTCAGCTAATTTCCAGTCTCAATTTTCCTCCTCACTTCATGGTCAAGGCAAAACCATGACCATAACACCTGCTGCAGTTGATGTGAGTGCCTTAGACATGCCAGAACAACTGACTCCCATTCCTGAAATGAGCATCTCCAAGCCAAGACCTGGGAATTAAGCCTTAATACCTTTAGACTGCAGATTTTTTCAGCTCAGAGGCCCTTTCTTTACCATGGACAATTAATTTACTTTTAATTTATTAAAAACCCAACCAATCCAAAGCTTTGAAAGCCTACTTTAGGCTTTCCCCTTAAAACCAGTACTGGTTTGAGAAGACAATGAAGCAATCTCTGATTCTGTATGTAGATTAGGGCATTTGCAAACAGGTTGTACAAAACCAGTCCCTTGTTTGGAGGAGCACCAGGGAAAGGTTCCTGACATCTCACACACAGATGTATATGCATGTGCATGTGCATGTATGTGTATATGTGTGTGTATATATATATATATAGAAACAGATTTTCACCTGGGCAAAACATGAGTTACCACTCCTGACTACACAAGCAGATATGATATGAAGGGATGAATAATCAGGGTAACTAATATGCTCCAAGAATATGAAATATTCATTTTCTTCTGCACTAAAATATAAAAATAATAATAAAACCAGACGTTTTCCTCCTCTCTGGGGCTTTTCTGTTCCTTCCAGTCATCTGAATATGGTATTAACATTGCAAAATGTAGCCTCGCTATACCATTGCCTTCACTGACATTGTGCTGGCAGTAAAGTCAAGGCATAATCTCACCAATCATCATTTCATTGTCTACCAGCACAGAATAGCTCTTTTTTTACATTCACTCTTTTGTGCTTTCAGATACATAAGACACGAAGAGAATCTTTGATCAGCACAAACCACATAAAGAGTTTGATCAACTGGGAAAATTTCCTTCAGCAAGTCAGAATATTACTTCCAGCTCTGCCCAGTAAGTAGCTGCCTGTCACCACAGGAAAAACAAACAGGAAAAAAATATCAGTGTAAGCACATTTGTCAGGATGTCTTCCTCACCCGTGCTGTTCAGCGTGACAGCCAGCGGTCCCCTTCCTGCTCCCAGGGAACATGGCTAAAGAGAGGGGGTCCTTGTGTTAGGGACTGCACTCTCAGCCTGGTCAGATCTCAGATTCACAGTTGTTTATGGGTATTATTATTTGCAAGCTGGTTGAAAAGAAAGCAAAATGAAATGCTCTTACAAAGCAGGTAAGCCAAACAAAACCAGAAAGATAAGCTCCAGGGCTACCAAACTCTAGACTGACGTATGCAGGTGCACCTAATGTACAATCCAACACTTACAACAATATCTCATACTGCTGCTGTAGTACTGGACATGATGTGAGCAGACAAGTAGGATCATTCTTTATAACATTTGCCTGTATTTCTCCTGCACCCCACAGACATCTCAAATTTAAGAGGCAGAAACAGTGTTAGAAAGCATGCAAGTTTAAAATACTTCGGTTAAGATGAGTTTTTCCAACACTACGAGATAGGGGCTGATCTCGGTTATTACCAAAATGTTGGGGTAAGTGCAATAAGGGTGCTTTTCACAGCTGCTTTTGAAAGCCATGTACAGGGCTGCTTCTGTTGTAAGTAATGACACGCATGGCTGCTTTTTGGCCAGTAGTGGGAATTGAATGTATTTCCAAAATTAGAAGCTCAGGTCTTCACACCTTGATTTAAAGAAGTCCACGCTCTGCACAGGGAGCTTGGTGGGAGGTGTATAATCCATACTGTGTATGTGATTGCGCAAGAGGCAGCACACGCATGCAGACATTGCAGGTGCACAAAGGTGTGGGTCTTGCTACAAATTCATTGTCTCTCTTTTTTGGGATGTTGGTGGGAAGAGGGGGTGTGGCACGAAGAATAGATTAACACTGATGCCATGGCTGGCTAAGTGGCAGTACCTGTTGGCTAGTAATGTTTTCCTGTCATCCAGAAAAAGCAGGCTTGTACAGAAAAACAAATGAGTCACGGTATGAAGAGAAAAGCAAGCTCTGGGAAGCTCCTGTCACCAATTTAGTTTGCAGACAAAAGAATTCTTAACCCAGAAATAAGGTTTGGCTCATCTTCGAGATAGAAACCTGACTTGACTTACAGGAATTGAAAAATTTAAGAGATATTTGCCATCACAGCAAAACTGTTCCCAGTGCCAATGTTAACATGGTTAATACTGTTGCCATAGCAAAGAGAAAAAAGCCTCATAGCAATTAAACAAGCAGAAGACCTCATTAATGAGGTCCTACAATGATATTTTGTACCTTTCTGTAAGTAATATTAATTAAGAAACTGTATCACTATCAGTATTTTCTGCTCCTGTAGGGCTAGTATTCCTTTTGCGCTCTTAAACAAGTGGCACGAGCATTTTTGCCATGCCAAGCCCATGATATCTCTCATCTTTCCCCTTGATGTATCCCTTTGAAGCTCTGTTGTACATCGTCTGCTAGCCATAAATTGCAAACATGAAAAATGATACATCTGAAAAGCCTATTTTTGAAAAGCAGGCAGTGCAAACACAGTTCCCAGGTACCCTCAGCCTCTCCTCAGGAAAAAGACTGCATTAATATTTCCTACAGAGGTTTTTCAATATATAATACTTGTAGAGCTTGGAGAGCGCAACAGGAAAAATATGTGTAAAATTAGAAGTCTGAAGCATTTCTTCTGCCCTGAGAATGTTATTTAATATGTCTGGGGTCATTAAGGGCAGGGATTTAACGGAACAATAACATTAAACATATTAGAAGCATAGCAGAGCTCAAATTTCTTTCAGCTTGCTCGATTTTTTCTTTCCACTGAACATGATATATGTGTCATTGAAATTCCAGAGTTCACGATAGGTTCCAGTTCAAAATAGGTTGGAAAAAGTAATTACTGGGAATCTGATACATAACTTCTTCCTTTTTATTCATAAGTTCCCTTGCCATCATTATTATGAGAACCATGAACGCAAGTAAGCTTGTCCTCAGAATCTCCCAAGAAGCAGCAAAATACTAGCCCCGTTTTTCAGCAAAAGAGCTATTAAGGATTCAGCTCTGCCCTAAGCAAAGTGCTCTAGCCTCATTAAGCACATGCTTAACTTTGGGCACACATATAGCCAGTGAACTATGTGTGTCCTTGACAGTCAAGCATAGACTTAATACTTCCTTGGAGCTCTTTTGTGCTCAGCACTTCGCAAGAACAAGCCAGTGATAAGTACCAGATCCCTGCAGCAGCTCTAGCTGCTCACCCCATCCACTTCCAGACTCACAGCTGTTTTTTAATTCTTCTTCTTCACCCATGACAACAACTACTTCAGGGAAGAAAAGTGTCACTCTGCCAACAGTAACTGTCGGTTTGGCCATGGGCTTCACTAGATCCCAGATGTCACGTTTCAGGTTGACTCCGAGATCTGCAGGTCCTAGGCGTGCTCAAGACTCTTTGTACCTGAATATCTGCACCACCTCTCTATTAGCCATACAATGAGGCTGTCATTTTATCATAGCTTGGAAGAATTGATAAAAAGATGTTGAGGCTCCAGCTATGAAAGCCAAAAATCCTTTAAAATGTCACTGTTTTCTGTCATGGGTGACCTATATGTCTGCATTTGTACAGAGGAGCTCCACTCTCCCAAGGACCCCAAAGGAGTAACCATGCTAACTTACAGCGCGCTCCCTTCCTCCCTTCCTATGCAGAAGTCAAACACTTTGAGATTCTGATTTACAATTTACCATTCGAGAGCTACTGGATAATGAATTGCACTGGAGTTAACAAAGTGCCCAAGATTTTGCAGATAAATAATTACTGTCAAAATCATTAATAGGACAGAGCCTACATGGTGTGTGTGTGTAGACCAACACCCAAAAAAAAGCGTGAAATCCTCGTTTGTACAGTGAGCTGCTTTTATCAGCTGTGGATCTCAAAGTCTGGATACTGTTCTCACATCCAGCACAAAATGAGAATCAAGGGATTAGAACAACAAAGTTTCTTGCACAATTTCCTCCTGCAAACCCCAGATCTTCCAAGTGCCAGCAGGCAGTTCAGCCCAAGCCACTACATGAGTCCTCCACCATGGGTGCGACACACACAAGGATGTGCTGCTGCCCAGCCCTTCTGCTGGCCAGAGGGAAAGCTTTGCTTTTCAAGCTTGCTTTAATCCTAAATCCTGAGAATCTTCCATAATTATTCCAGTGAGGACAGCAGGCATTTGGTTACTGTGAGATAATCACTCCCCGGGGCTCAGCGTTTCTAATTCCTTGGAGGTGTGATTTCCCAATAAAGCACATCCACCCCTGAACTTGCCTTACCGCTGCTATTAACATTCCTTAATGTGTGGCAAAGGGTGATGTGCCTCTCTGAGCTGGAAAGGAGGTGTAATTGCCTGTTTCAGACTACTTTGTGGTTACAGAAGAAATAGGAATTGCTTTGATATGGTGTGGTATTTCATTGCTCTAATAAAGCAAACTGTGTAACCTCCCTCTCCTTTTATTTATTTTATTTTTACTCATGTGTCATTACTACTCCTGTCAGCAAACACAATCTCCATGAAGGGTGTCTAACTTATTCTTTGCCCAAAGCTGGTTCTGTAGTTCACAAATAAACCTCCATTTTTTCATGTGTTTTCTTCCTAACCAGAATTTTGCCTGAACAGGGAATACAGAACAACATTTGTTGCTCACCATTCCCCAGCTGGCACTGGCATGGGCACTGGCCCCATTCTGCTGCCAACACCAGTGGCTGGCAACACACCTTTGCTCATTCAAGAATACATAAGAATGTACTGGGCTGGGAGCCTTTTTTTGTAGCCATTTCACAGATTAATCATGCTGCTTTACAAAACTATAGAAAACTTTAATTTCCCTCTAAACGCCTCCTCTTCCAGGCTGGAGACCCCCACTGCTAAGCCATGCTTTATTTTAAGGACACCAGGAGTCACATATTACATTGGGAATTACACATCAGGGTCTCTTTAGCTTGCAAACGTCTGGATAAAGGATGAGTTAACGCTCCACAGCCCACAGGGAGTCACTGTGTTACTCCAGGGGAAAATCAAGCCGTATTAGCATCTCTTCTCAATTCTGCATCTCCATGGAGAAAGGATTTTAACCTCCTGGCCTCCACATGGGCTCCACTGCTGGGAGCTGCAAGTGTGGTCCCCACTCTCCATACAGCATTATCTCTCTCCTCCTTTAATCCTAGTTATAGACACAGCATTTCAGGAAAAAAATAATACAGGAGGAGGTCTCAAAAAGACAGTAGATACAGGACTTTAAAAGGGCTCAATATTGGCCTAAGCTGCTCCTTTTAAGTAAAAATAAGGACCTACTGAAATCTCTGAAAAATATTCCATATGAAAAAATTAACACCAGAAGGATGTTAAGGGAACTGCTCCACAGCACTACAAGGGAAGAAAGACTGTTGCTGGCTTGGCTGCTCAGGACAATTGCTGTTTTATATAAACATCTCCCATCAAGTGCAATGCATGCAGTGAACTCCCGCACTTAAGGTGCAGTGAAATGTTCACGCTTGGTGGATCACAAAAACGCATCCACTCAAACCTGGAGTGAAGATGAAGAAGGGTACATGCATGCGTGTGTGTATACAGGCAGAGGGAAACACTTTTTGCTGGCCAGACCCAGCTAAGTTATTGTTCAGTGCGAATCTGGTGTGCTTCCATTCACAATACTTAGAAACTAGTTTAAACTTAAAAGCCTACCTATGTTGAAGTCACTTGGTAAGACAAGGGGAGATTACAATATAGTATGTGAGAGTTGATAATAAAAGCAGAGCTTAGAAGAAACAGCACAAGGAAAAAGAGACAAGAATAGAGGACAAGAGAAGGGAAGAAAAATCTGCAAAAGATGTGCAGTAAAACCTTTAGTGAAATGATGTTGTTGCCAAATCTTCTTCAGATGGAGCTGATTTATGACATGCAGCTGCTTTTATTTAACAGCGCATGTCTGGTTACCTCTCCTTGAATTTTTAGCTGCATTTAAATGTCTATAAAATACGAAGCTTATCTACTGTACAATGCAATAAATATGTGTGTGCATAGCCCACGGGAGTTTTGTAGGAGACTGGTTTCAATGAGAGGACTATGTTTTTCTTAAAGCCAAGGACAACTGTATTATATATATATCCTACCTTTTAATATGAACTGTGAGGATAAGTATATGGAGGAGCAAAGCAGTCGTATGATTTAATCATTGGACTTCATCATCTCATTCCTTCAGCACTTACTGTTTTTCTCTGAGTCTAATCCAACTTTCCTTCTACTCAGTGCAAGGTCTCCTGCTGATTTCAAGGTGAACTGGACAAGGAAGGACAAAGACAGTTCATAAACTGGGACCCAGCCTGCCTGTACTCAAATTTAAAGGCCAGCCAAGCCACAGGAAAAGCCCCCCGCTGACTTCAGTGCAGGGTGAAGCAGATGCAGATTAAAGCGAATAACTAACATGCTGTCTGTGACAACAAACACCCTGTTCTTGTCCATGCCTGTATGTGTAGGACAGAAGACGCAACCTCTGTTTTTAGTGTTTAGTTTAAGCACACCCAAGACATCTTCCACAACTCCTGCTACGATCAAGGCGGATATTGCAGGATTAAGCCAGTGCAGGAGTGGAAGAGTCTTAAGTTAATACTGGAATTTCAGCTCTGCCCAAAGCACACTGTGTCTGACACTTTCAGGGCTGACATTATGGATAAAAAGAATACGCAAGCCGTCTTCTTGTGTTTTATCAGGTCCCTTGAGTTCCCTCATTAGCAGTCTCCATTCGGCTGCTATTACTAAATGCCTGAGTAAATTCCAATAAAGTTGAGTGAAGATCTTCATTTTATCACAAATATTGCTAAGAATGAATCCTGCATATTTTTTTTCCTGTGCACTGTTTTCCATGCAGCTCGTGAGCAATGACTGTTTTGACATAAGTGCTCCACAGCGATACGAACGTCAAGAAAGTATTATGGGATTAGTTACAGACAGTCTACGTTCTGACTGAATTGGTTTACTGGTTGAAACAGGTAGAAGAGGAAGACAAAGGGAACAAAATAAAGTGAGTTCATTGTTCACCTACAGGAATACCTGCAAAATGACTCAAAAGCGCAAAGTAGAATTAATTTTGCAGTTCCATTTTCTACACATGTAGAGATCTTTAAGAATACTAGCTTCATCCTCTGATTTTCCAGCACTGCATACACTGGTACCACACTATCACATCAATCATATTCATTAAACTAGGGATACCACCTACATAACTACTGTGCAGTCTGAAAGTGAGATATGGACTGCCCCTAAAATCTCAGGCATTGCCTCCACCGGCTCCCAGTGCTCTCCTCTGGGCCACCTCTGCCAACAGGGAGCACAAGACAGAGCAGTGCAAACACTGAAAACAAAACAACGCCTTCTGTAAAGCCCTATAAAAATTAAACACTCAATCGCTCTTAATCTTTTACGCCCAGAGGAGAAAATAAAGAGGGAAAGAGAACAAACCACAGCTCAAAAATATGTCTCCCAGCTCAGTGCTATTGAAAGTCACTGGAGAAACCTATACAGACTAGGCCAGGCTAAAGCAGTCTGAGGCAGGGTTGCAGAACGTGCTTTCCAAAAGCTCTGCACTAAGTACAGGTTGCTTCATAGCTCGCTGGAGCAATGGAGCCGGTCAGCCCCTAAGAAAGTACATCCAGTACAACAGGCATCCCCACTAAAAGCCCAGTTCATCCCCAGTAAAGACTCTTCATTGGACACCAACTGTGAGGTCAAGCTTTTTAGGACATACTTCTAGATACAACTTTTCCCCCCAACATACACTAAGTCTTTAAACTACCTCCTAAATCCGATTGCCTTTGTAGGAGGCCAGTAAGCACTGCAAACAAACAGCAGATCTATTTTTGATATGACCTTAATAGTTAAATCCTGCCATTAGGTACACGCACACAGCTCCCGGGGACATAGCAAGACTTCCCTTGCATCTTCCAGTGCTAGTTTTGCTAATGATTAATATTCAGTTCTGCAAGTTTAATGAAGACATTGTTTCCACTTATCTACAGGTCAGATGGCAATTGCAAAACAACTTACTTGTTAGACAGATATGGATCCCCTGCTGATACATCTGATTATTTGTGCACAATGTGCATTTTTAAATAGATGACCATATGAAATTAGATGCTTCTGCCTTATTATTTCATGAGTTTTAATGGTTTTCTACTCCTTTTTTATTAGAAAAAAGGAATAGTCACTCATGCTAACATGTGCTGTAGCTATGTTTTACATCTTCAACTTTAAAGCTATTGGAATGCTTTTCTAAAGGCATATCAAAGAGCAACTGCCTGAAATTGTTGATTTTTATCATGAAAATAAAGATGAGAGAGCAGACTGAGGCTTTTTTTCAGAGACAGTGAGAATTTTTGGCTTTTTGAACTGTTCTGAGAGATCCAGCAAAAACTTTTCACACATGAGCCTCATGCTCAACTAATCCACTCCTGTACAAAGTCCCTTTGTACCAGCTACACCTAACTTCAGCTCTGAAAGCTAATCTCTTCCAAAACCATCGGGCAAACATGCACTCCACATGCGTACCACCTTTGAAGGTTGGGAGAACCTAACCTGGGTTGCCAGAGAGCAGACATGGTCCACTTCCAAACCAGAGCTGGTGGCTCTAAGTTGGCAAAACTCATTTGAGTGCTCTGTGTGCATCTTGGAGGGAAGAAGGGAAGGCACAAAGACACATAAAGCTGCTTCATGGGTGTTTTAAAGTCTGTCTCTGAGCTGCACCTCCTTGATCCGCAATTGGACAGGCATCCCCATGCCAATAGATTTTCAGCTTCTCCTCCAGGGACACTGTGCATGGGGCCATTAAGGTTTGAAATGGGACCCAGCAAGAAAGGTCTGTGAACTGTAGGAGAATTTTCTTGGTTCTTTATAAAAGCAACTACGACTGTAACATTGTATGACTAAAAATAACCAAGTCAGTTCTAGCTCAAAATGTGATCAGCCCATAAATAGTTAGATAAACTCCTTCCAGGCACATCATGTACTTCATTTCCATTTGCAACATGTACTAAAGCTCTGCATATGCATAAGTAATGCATATGAAATGGTAGATGGTAAATTCTCCTTGTTAAACATACAGAACATTCTTACCTTACTGAGCAAAGGGGCACGACTTTGTTTTTATACACTGGATGATCTTTGCTACCTGAACAGTGCAGGAGCAGCCACTATTTTTGCGGAGGAAATTTTTTAATATCTGAATTGAAGGTTTCAAATAGCAACATGTGCTCACATACAAAAGCAAGTCTGCCAGGAATCTATGGGCATCTTTTGTTTCCAAAACTGCCCAAATGAAGTTTCATTTTCACTACAGTTATTGACTGTGCGTGTTTGGGGTGGCAGGAGAGGCTCCAGTGCTCAGCATTTCTCTTCACCTTATTTTGCCCCAAGTCCTAACCCTGGGTCACGAACTCAGAGCCCACTTTGATGGATCATAGGTTGACTGCCACGATGTTAAATTAATCAACAGTCTCATTCTACACTATAATTACTGCAAACAATTTCACGGTCTGAGGTGTGCTTTGCAGGGTTAGGTTTTAGCTGATGCTGCTTCTGCCATTGTTCATCTCATGAATATTCTCTTTACCTGCTGTGTCTGTGTGTGCCTGAAAGAACTGTGGCATTTTTAATGGCATAATTTCCTGGGATGAACTGAAAAGCAGCACAGCATGGACTGCATTATTTATATGCTGAGTCCTACAAATGGCAAGGAAAATGCTGTAGATTTCCTGGAAATTATACTGAAGCCTTGTGCACAGTAGGCTGAATGTCACTGAAAGAATTTAATTACTACTTCAAAAGTATCTTCATTTTGCTAGATTTGTAACAAAAAAGAGTGTCTAGACACATTTTAATTCAAAGACAAAAAACTCCTCACCCACCCAAAAATATCCCATGCCTATAAATCTAGAAACATGCCCTGCTGTTGCTGCTCATCAGTAGAAAACTTTTAGCATTTTTACAGCATGAAATAAATCGTAGATTGAGCCAATTGGGAATACTAATGACAGAAGCCATAAAATATTTTGTAACATCAATTATGACTAAAGGAAAAGGACTTGCACCACAGATCAGCAGAATATTTTGCAGCCGTGCTTCATTTAAGACTATGATTCCTGAACATGATTTGCGAGTTGATTCGCCAAGAAGGATGTTCAGGAATATGTAACTGGCAGCAATGCAATTGTGGTGCTCCTACAATTCAGCTGTAGCTGCAGAATTAGTTTAGATGGGAGGATGCAGGTCTATTGAGCCTATCTGACAAATCTCCAGACTCCAGCTGAGTTTTCCAAATCATATTGAAATAATTAATAAATAACCTGATCTAAGTTAAAGCCTTAAAATAGTATGTTCGGTTCATTCCAGACCTAAAAACTGATCTGATAGCTAACAAAATGCTCTTTTTAAAGCTCAGATTTTTTTTCACATGTTCCTTTATCGTTACAACAGACTGCCTCCTTGACCATGCCCAATAGTCATATTCCAGGGAAATTACTGTTTTTGCCTTCTGACATGCAGGATTTATCAGAGAAGGCCACTATTTTCTACTTTACACACTACCATACGTGGTAAAATTAATTTCAAGTCATCATTGTAATTTCACTGTCTTGTTTTTAAAATCCTGCTTGTAAGGGTCCTTCCATCCCGACAGATTTGCCACTTTGAAAAGAGAGATGATAACCAGAGGAATAAGTTGAAAGCAGGAATGTGACAAGAAGAAAAGCTATAGGGAAAAAAGCAAAAGCCAGGCTTCCCTTCCTTCTTTTTCATCATATGAAATTACCTCCTTACCCCCAAACAAACAAATCAGTAGATTCTGAACCAACATATTTGAAAGACCCTCTTTTCATCCTGATGCAGAATACATTTCCAATAGCTATACACCACAGCAAAACAATTTCCCACCCAGACATTGCTCATATTCTTCACACCAGGCTTGCTGCAACTCCACACTCAGGAGGCAATACTTGGTCACAAGGTGGTTAAATTGAATCTCTCCTCAACACAGAGTTATCCATGTTCAGCCTACAATGTTCCAGCCAAATAATGCTTTGCTAATGATGTCTGCAGTTAGATGACAAATCAGGCTATTTAAATTGCTTCAGCACATACATCCTTTACAGGCAGGGTATCCAGGTAACCATTGTAGCACGGCTTCAAGGTGGGAGGGAGAATGCAGTAGCTAATTTCTTCAGCTAGGTGGAAAATTAATCCTGAAGAGATATATCTGGTTTGTTATGGTCAATTTGATGAAAAAATAAAAATTAAAAATAATTTTTTTAAAATGTATTTTTAAATGTGTAGTTATGCAAAAAAGGACAAAATAATTGCCCTTCAAAGATACAATAATGGCTAGGTTGATTTCTGAAAGCAATTAGAAATCTCTGAAAGCCCTCAATAGGAAGGTTTTATGTACTTTAATCCATGTCAATATCAACATGCTTCAAATGACAGGAAAAATATTAGTGCAGAGTTTTAGATTCTGCAACCAATCACTTTTTGTAGGTTTAATTCTAATTAAAACACAAAATACTAGTTCATCTTTTGTTTTTTCTCTAAAGCCAGCTCAATAATAATTTTAATGCCTGGATAAGAAAATGTCATTGTTGAGCAGTATTAGATGCTATTATGGCTCCACCTGAAAGATGCTTGCTCACGTCCTTGAGAGCCTTTGCAAAGGTTTAGCTATATTGGCGATGCTGGTTGGAACGGAGATGGGGCATACGATACCTTTTTCATGCCCTGGCCTGGGAGGAGGCTTGTTCAGAGTTTCAGAAAGGGTTTCTCTAGCAACCAAGTGGAGAGGCAGGATATGGGCCCCCACCTCCACTATGGTCTCCAGTTTGGGGGCCCTGAATATCTCCCCTTCTGTGATTCCTCCCTCGGGCATCCCGAATATTTTAGGTGAGGGAAAGGGGATTCTTCCATCTGATTCACAAACAGAAATGCTGAGGTAAGACAAGAAACTCAGGAAAGTCCTTCCACTGCACCTGCAGAGACATGATAGCCCCAAACCCCTGAAGATTGACATGACCCCTCTTAGAGTCCACCAAAGGGGTGAAGGAGCAGGAATAGGGCTTCTGCTATGCCTGCAAACTTGCCCAGGGTAGGAGACATGCTGCTCTTCTTCGCCCTTCATGTGAGGGAGATGCCTGGCTCTATCCCCTTATCAGTCCGAGGAGCAGCCACATTATTTGACTGCACACAGGACAGATAGGTGAGACAGGGAAGGGATCATAACAACCTGCACTGTCCCTGGGATATAAGGATACACACTTCCTTGATACATGCCAGCTGTAAAGGCATTTGCCATTTGCCAAAGCAATAGAAATAGTCACACTTTGGTGGTGTTTTTCCTGTGATGCAGATCATTTTTAAGTATTAACCAGATCTATTAAACAGGAAAATACAAACAAGTTCTGCTATCCTTTTCCTTGAAACTATTTTGGAAAATATGACTCATTTACTTCTCTTCTAAACAGAAGTAATATTTTCCAGCACTCCCTGAGGATGTGTTTAACCAGAAGCTAAGCCAGATGTAGAGATGTCTGCAGAGGTTTCAGTTTCTTTCATAAAAAAAGAGGGGGAAAAAAAAAAAGGAAAAGAAAACTGTAAAGCAACAGACAAGGTATGACTGGGTTTTAAAGCACTGCTGGCCTTTTGATTACCCTTAAAATCAGATCAGATCACAGAGAAAACATAGCATATGACCAGCTAGAGAAGGTCACATTGCAAAAGAATGCAGGTGGTCTCATTTTTTAACAGCTAACATAATAGAGACACAAATCTTCCAGTCACTGAAGAGCCTCTCCTGGTTTGGCAGTTGCCATGTATAATATCTGATGAGCTCCGATGTCTCACTGCTTAAGGATAAAATCCCAGCAGGCAGGGGCTGAAGGAACAGCTACACAGTCAGAGGGGAAAAATCTTGTATTATTACAGCAGCCATTTATTTTATACACCAGAATTAAAACCTCTTCACAGATAAAAGTGAGGATTTTTTTTTTCCATTCCACAAAGCAATTTTAGATTTCTATAGAATCATTCACAAAACAATTAAAATCCTGCTCTTGTTGATGGATTTGTATTCCTTGCTCGCAGTGATGTCAGGCTTTGAAATTCAGGGTTGTTCAGTGTAATTCTTAGGGGCTCTGGAGCCATTGCTGACTGTCAGAAAATACCTGCTGCAAGTTCACAGATATTAAATGCGTCTGGTAACACCAAAATAGTTTCAAAGCCTGTAGCTATTAAAATCTAGAAGATGTTGCAATAAAGAATCGGTGCAATATCAGGCAATTCAATACACTGCAATTTCACTCTTTTAGTGAGGGAATTTTTAGGGGAAGGGAGAGAAGAGAGAATCCAATAATCTAATAACAGTACCGTTAGATAAGAGGGACCAGGGAGCTTTTCCAAACTGTCCTACTGCATCAAGAGTGACAGACTTACATTGCCAGGGAAAAAACAGAAACAACAAAAAGGCAGCAAACTTCTCCACAAACAAGCAAGTAAACAACCCAAAACCTACACAAAAATGATTTATTGCCTCATCCATTTAAAGGTCCCTGTTATTTAAACCAGAAAGTGAGCCTCCAATGCCAGTGTTTGTTTTGGCTTCATTTTATATAACAAAGGAAATTGTTGTTAAAAATGTAATTCAGATGTCAGCAATGCGAGGCTGTTCCCAATTGCAGGGATGTGAAATGGCAGGATTAATATTGCTGTGGCTGAAATTGCATGGGAGAGATGAACCCTGATACACAACTCTAAATAAAAGGAACAACCCATGCCAAACATAATGGGGTTTAGGCACCTCCTGCAATATAGGTATCATTATGGTCCCTGAGAAGGTCATTCTCTTGCCAGAGGATACAGTACATAATAGGAAAAGCATAGGGTCAACAATGCTGGACACAAAACCTTGCCAAAACATCAGCAAAACACTTATCAATGATTATGACTATTGGCTTATCAGCACCACTGATGTCTTATCAAGATTGGCATCCTCCCAAGAATCTGGTGTTTGTGCATAAACAGGAAATTTCTTTTCTAAGGCCACATTTAGTCTACAGAATTGCTGCATTGTTGCTCCTTGAAAGGCATATGCAGACAAAGTAAGTTAAATAAAGCTATAATCACTCTGCTGCCTGACATATGAGATTGTTAGAGGCCACCAGGCAGAACTGGCAGAAGATATGGGCTGGCTCAAAATGATTCGAGCAAAATAAAGTCTTCAAGGACACTGGCAAAGCCCAACTGAAGTCAGGATGGGAAGAATTTGTCCCTTCTGCTGCTATTGGGGGTGCAGCTCAGCACTTTAGCATGGCTAGAACAGAAAGGCAAGCGTGGTGTTCTGCCTTAACTTCGAGCTTTCATAGCACAACAAGCCTACAAGGAGGTGTGTGACCATCCACACAGGGAGCCAGCATTATGTTACAGATGGATCCCATATCCTTCACAGCATCATATCCTACACAGCAGGGAACAAGGGGAGGCTGAAAGGCAACAACTGATTTTGTTTCCACATTTCCCTTCCTCTAAACTCAGAGTAATAGATAAAATAGTCTCGCTCCTATAAATCATGTTCGAGCTGCGGCTGTCAGGAAATGAAGGCGGTTGAAGGGGGCTATAAAAGGTTGTTCATTAGTTCTGTCTTCTTTATGAGCTTCTTCAGTCCCAAAGGCAGATGGGTTTGGGAGTGCAGCAGAACAGAGGACTTGCGTTCAAAGAAATGACAGGATCCAGGCCTGCAAGGAATTCCTCCCCCATCCCTTCAGATTATGGGGTTAATTAACAACAGTTAATTAATGATGTGTCAATCATCATGAAACGTATGCCTGTGTGAGAAAAGCTGCCCCTCAGGCCAAGAAGCATTAAGGCCTTCCCTGGAGTTTTGTTTTAAAGAAAGCTCTTGTGACAATTTCTGTGAAGCCTTTTTTAATCCTTTTATCTCAGGATTCTTTTGGCAAGAGCCAGGCTCCCATAGAAAACCACCTAGCAGAGGTAGTAAAAAAAGAACTGCTGTGCTGCTGCCCTCAAGGTGAGTCTCTGGAGGACACAGGAAAGTGCTGAGAGCTGGCTGTCCCCAACGGAATGGGGAGCTTTGGCTTAAAGCAGCTCAGAAACTACCTTGTCCTCAGCGATGGAGTAGCAGCAACCAGAGGGAAAATGTAGGGGTACCATCTCTGCTGTGAAACACCCCATGCCCAAACCAGACACCCCATCACCGTGCCCAGTCTTTCCATGATAACTCCAGGAGGGACAGGCATTTGGACACGAGCACAGAGGAGCTCTGCTCTTGCTCCTCTCTGTCAGATGAACATCCCAGGCTCTTGGCAGCCAGGACATTCATGCCCATCTGCTTGCATGGCGCAGTGCCTGCTCACAAGTTGTCAGACAATTTCACGGGTGTCAGAAGAGCCTGGGCTTGAATAGATGGCCTGGATACGCTGCAAAACCCGTCTCTTCTACATGGCCTTGCCGACTGCTAACAGAGCAGGACCTGGCTATACCTCATGCCTCCTGGAGCCATGGACTTGCTCCAACTGGCACTGCCCCGCGATACCGCAGCACCAAAAAGGAAGCTTCAGTGCTGCTTCAGGCGAAGCATTACTGCCCTGAGTGCTACAGAAGCTCATAAAAAGCAGCTTCTGTACCAAAGTATTCAGTGCACACCAAGATAACTTCAAGGTACCGTAATACAATCAGCAGCACAAAAGCCTGACTCCAAAGCAAAGGCATGAGAGGATCAGAAACCCCGCTGCTCCCCGTGAGCAGTGACAAGTAGGTCAGGCAAAGCAAAAAAGGGCATGTTTTGGGCTAAATTCCCAGTTACCCAGCTCTTGTACCTGGGGTCAGGCCGCCGCAGAAAAAGATGGTTTCAACTTGGAGCTGGCTCTGGGAATAGGAAAATCAAGCAGGCAATTGCAACCCCAGGCTGTCCCCCTCTTTGTGTACCCTGTTTCACTGGTGTCAGAGCCCTGAGATGTCAAGTTGGCTGCTACTGTGAATGGGGGGAGACCTGGAGGCTTGTGGTGGCACTGGGTCCATGCTGAAGGGGACAGATGCTGTCCCCGCTTTGCCCAGGGCTGACACAAACCCTCCTTGCTGCACCCTATCCTTCTGGTGGCAGCCATCCCCAGCCCCACATTTCAATCGTACAGAGAAAAGCAGGATTATACTTTAAGTTGCCTCTGCCATCTTCAGCCCCAGGAGGCAGAGCTGGTGATGGAATCACAGCATCGCTCTCCCCTCCTGCTGGCTAAGGCTCACTCAGGGCCCTGACACAAAACCTGGGCTTGCAACATAAAAGGCTGAAAAACCTCTGGGGTTTATGCTCCAGGAATCAGATTTTCTGCTTAATAAACCTCTAAAGAATCAGACGCAAAAGAGGTTGGCTTGAAAATTTTGGATGGATTATCATATTGTTGTGATTCAAACAGGCACAAAATAGAAGGAAACAGAAATATGCTGGGTCAAAATCTTCTTCCGTTTCACGAGGTAGAATCAAAATACAAGCCAGTCGTACTGAAAACCAAAGAAAACAATACCAATCATTGCTAGATTTCCCCCTAAATCTACAGATTAATTTAATGTCTTCATTCATTTTGCTGCTTCCTGCCAGCTAATCAAAGTAGTTTAAAATCCATAGACAGACTGTGTGTTTCTGAAGCCTGTATGCAATATTTCTGCTATTACAGGTCTCCATGAACAGCCATGGCGTTTCTTACTCTCTGGCCGTGTGACCACCCCTACATGAAGGATTTGGACCCCCAATTAGCAAGGTTTACAAAAGGAGCTTGAAGTGCTAACAGGATCAGTTGGATTCTGCTGCTGAGAACAGTATCTGGCTTATGTGCTGGCTTGGGGTGTTTTATTATCCACAGCGCATAATCCAGCACTTTAAACTGCTTCTATTTACAACAGTTTTGCTGTCCCCCCCTACTCTCCAGCTCCCACACATTTGCAGATGCTATTTACTCTGGGTTTCTGCTACTTCTTCACATGCAAATGAGTCTTCCAGGCTTTCTCACTTGTATTTACCCACATGCAGGAGGGTGGAAAAATGTTAACAAGAAAGGTACTAACACTATTGAACCAGACATTGTAAATGAAGAAATAAAAAGCCAGAGATGTCCAGCGTGTTCTAGAGCCATATTATTAACAGGTATTATGCCTGTTTCAAACACGCATTTTCGTTTGTTTACAGCAGTGAGTCACCACTAGCACTGTGCCAAGGGCACAATTTGGACGTGAGCTGTGTGTGCTCTTCAGCCTCTCAGCTGTGTCAAAACCTTCCTGTCTCAACCTGCAAGATGCTCTTACTTCAGTTGTGAGTTTCTCCCAAATGCCACCCTGCTTTCACATCATCACTGATCATGGGATTGTGTCGCCTGAACCACTGACCTCAGCAGAGCTGAACGTGGGTACTAGCTATTTCATCAGATCCATTTCACTGCTGCTTATCTCATGCCCTGTCTGACTGCCAGCTGCCCTAACTCAAGAAACCTGTAGAAATGTTGAGAGCTTTAATAAGCTCTTGTAATAAGAGCAAACAAACTTCAAACAAATCTCAGCACAAGTGGCCAAATCCCCATCTGCCTCATCCAAAGCGGTGGGGATCCCCAGAGCTATCCCTGTGTCAGATAAGACCAGGAGCAGAGAGGGAGCAATTTAGCTCCATAAAACATCTAAAAATAACTGCTTCCAAGGGGGAGTATGAGCACAGCGCAACTCGTCTCCAGGATAAAGCCATAAGTGCTGCTCCAGAGAGAAAACAGCTTCAGCCTCTGGTTTACACCAAGAGCCTTGCACAAATCATTTTCCCTCCCTGAATTTCAGTCTCTTGAGCCTAGTTTAAGGATTATAAATTGCAGAGAAATGGAGGCAAATTGTCATGAAATATTTCAGGGTAGTGTTGTCCGCATATCCCACTGAAAACATTTTGGGCATATTTTTTTGCTTAGATTTACTAAGGACATCTAAACTCCCTGCTACACCGAGTCCCCCGCGCACCAAGCCCTGTCACTTCGCAGTAAATTACAGGTTATGCATTTCATGCCAGCTCTTCCCTTGATAACGTTTGCTGCTTTTCTGCACTGCCAGTGCAGGGTGAAATGTGTGAAATAAGAAACTGGGGAACTGCAAGTGGGTCTCTGAGTAAATGATAAAGCCAGAGGACTGCATTTCTTGGTACATAGACAATTAAAATGAAGAAGTAGCTTGATTAAAATCAGACACTGAAGATGCTTCTTTCCTAACACATTGTGGTAATATGTACAAAAACCTGTTAGCTGCTGCAATAACTAGCTTAAAGAAAAAAGAATAAGCACCAGCATGTCTTTGTTCCTAAAGACTAATTAGCATGAGTCTATAAGCACTTAGATAAAAGGCAGCTAATCAGGAAGACACACTTCACTACTGTAAAATACGACTGTCCACTCAGCTCTCCCTTGAAATGGTGATTAGCGGCAGGTACAGTCAGCATCTGTGGCAACTTGTGCCTGTGTAAGGCAAGAACAAAAGCAGATATTGAGCACTGCGTTATCACCTGCTGAAGAAACCCCAATTCAGTCGAAAACCAATGCAAGGTTTGAATTATTTTTGCAAAAGGCCCATTCACAGAGACCATGGGGCTGACATTTCTGTAAGCTGCAGAGTGAAGTCTTCTCCTGTCAGGAGCTGAAGATGCCATGGGGGTGTCATGGGAGAAGGATTTTGGGGAGAATTCACCAGCAGTGGTGGATGGCAGCTTCCCAGTGACAGGAAGTGGGATGGGGCTGAACCCCATGGACATGGTGATATCCAGCAAAACAGCCCAGGTTTGCTGAAGGAAGGTCTGCTCCCTCCCACCTCTGGGACTCATTTTGTTCCATCCTGACTCCAGGCAGCTCCTGTGCAGCTCCAAAGATAACCCAGGCCTGAGACTGCATAACCGAGCTGGTACTAAAAGAGAGGGAAAGAGGTTTGTTTTGCCCGTCCTGGCTGCTAGCATGATGAAACACTGCTATCACAGATCCCTACAAATACTAATCTGAATGGACAACCTTTGAGCTACCTGGACACTGCAGACTTTGACTCTCAGGTCATTTCATAAACATGCTCTCAGAATTTGAGAACAAATTGCTCCTGGGCTGGATGGGATTGATCAGTATTTTAGGCAGCAGTTGCTGAGCTGTGGCAAAGGGAAATGCAGTGCACAGTGACAGATTAGATTTCATTGCTGTCCAGAGCCATCAGTCAGCCTCAATCCTGATCCAGCTCTCCTTGAAGTCGCTGCAAATTTTCCAATCTGCATAAATGAGATTTGGACCAGAGGCACTGCTGACTCTTAAAACACAATTGGCATTGAAATACTGAAGAAGTCTGATGTGATGAACAGGATTAGATGCAAGAGAAACACAGCTCATGCATAATATACCAAAAATTAAAGAGCTAAAATACTACATGGCAACCTTTACTGTCCTTATGTAGGAGCACATTCAGGTCTCATGTACTTTAAATATCAAGTGATATAATTTGTCCAGTTTACTCCAGGTTTATCCCTGATGTAAGTACAACCAAATCTGCCTGTCAGTCTCACTCAGGTAAACATTTCAGCAGAGACTTGGTAGGTAAGGATTTGAATGCCCTTAAAAAGCCCAAATGCTCAGGGATGAGGTCCACAGAATATCTGATTACTGATTATTACAAAAAAAAAATCTCTTCTTCATAATGTAATGAGATGGCACTCTTTGCAATTTTAAAATACACCTATATAAACCGAATGCTGGGATTAGCAGCTTTAACCTTTCCTACCAGTTTATTCATAGTATCATAGAACCATAGAATAGTCAGGGTTGGAAAGGACCTTAAGATCATCCAGTTACAACCAGCCTGCCATGGGCAGGAACGACTCACACTAAACCATGTCACCCAAGGCTCTGTCCAGCCTGGCCTTGAATACCACCAGTGATGGAGCATTCACAACTCCCCTGGGCAACCCATTCCAGTGCCTCACCACCCTAACAGTAAAGAACTTCCTCCTTATATACAATCTAAAAGATGTCACCCAAGACTCTATCCAACCTGGCCTTGAACCCTGCCAGGAATGGAGCATTTATCACTTCTTTGAGCAACCTGTTCCAGTGCCTCACCACCCTCACATTAAAGAACTTCTTCCTTGTACGCAACCTGAACTTCCCCTGTTGAAGTTTGAACCTGCTATCCCCTGTCCTATCACTGCAGTCCCTAATGAAGAGTCCCTCTCCAGCATCCCTGTATGCCCCCTTCAGATACTGGTATACTGCTTTGAGGTCTCAACCTTAGGTCTCCAGTAACACACCTTGCTCATAACCAGCGTTCTCCAGTGACTGGTACAGCAACATGGCTTAAGCCAAATGACAAAACATAGCGGCTGGGTTTGTACTTTGACCAGCCACTACTCAGTAAGGTCTTGCATGACACATTCCAGCGTGCTGAAGTGTTAATCCTGGAAAGCTTCTAGCGTAGCAGCTACTGGATGCATAGCACTTCTCTTGCTGCTCAGAGAAAACATTGCAATTTGATTTAATTGCTATGTTGACTTATAACAGTGTGTTTATACTGGATGCCTGCCAGCTGAAATGCAACAGGTTTGAAAAAATGTATTTCCTCAAAACAGCATGATATGCAATGTAATAAGGAAAGCAATCTTCCAGTGGCCTTGATTCTGAAGTTCATTTCAACTCCTCCAACTTGGAAGCTTTGCTACCAATTCAGAAGAATTACATCAACCTAATTGATATGATAATCAGGCCTGGAGGCTGCATTTCACAGGTACAACAGTCACATTGCAACTTCGGAAAGGGAATATAACTGTAGGAAATGAAAGCGATTAACAGTTGTTTGTATTACAGGGATTGTTTGGCCTATTTATTGTCCCAATCAAAAAATGCATTATTTGCTGAGCAATCCTAAAAGGAAATCAAAGAGAAACTCAAAGAACATTGCTAATCCTTTGTCGCTGTAAGTATGACATTTAAAAGCCAATAAAGAGCTGTGCTTTGCCAATGCAAACAAAAATATTATCTTCCCATGACCTTGACTGCTAGATTTCAGCCCAGCTAACAGCACCTTTGCCTTCAGCCAACAGATATGCTACAGGAATATTACAGAAGCTGAAAGGTGAGTGTGCTTGGTTTACTTCTGTAGGGCACTAGCTTTGCACTAGACCATGACTACCAGCTTATTTTGTGGCTGGCACTGGGGTTTCATGGGGTGATCAGCTGTGATTCAAGGAGAGTAGATTTCATGACCCCAAAAGTCTCTTCTAGTCTGATACCACTCTGTGGCTAATTAAGACCACAAACATCAGCTACTGAAAGAAACAGCCATGTGGCTCTTAGCAATCCTGCAGTGTGACTTGTAAAAGCAGAAGAAAAGCGATGCTAAAAATGCCAAGCAAAACCTAAAGCTGGACCAGAACTGGCTTTTACCTGTTTCAGTCCAAAGTGAGTTCACTGGATAGAGTATTATTTCTTTGAATTGAACAAATAAACCTCAAGATTTTTTAATGAATATCCTTTCTACACATTTCTACAAGGCAGTCTGTAAAACTGGGAATGAGAGATGTCATTCTTAAACACAGACCACAGGACACTTTTCTCACAACTCCAATAGCAAGGTATCATTTTCTATTTGATCCTATTTGGCTTTTCCATAAGGAACTGTAAAAACCTCTCTCAAAATCCTGGCACCAGCATATACAATACGAATTCTAACACTGACTCTGCTGGAACAGAGTCTGTCCCTTCAAGAATAAAGCCCTGGGAGGAAAAAAACAGTGTGTTGGTTTTGTTGCTGAGCCAGCTGTTTAAACTCCACCAGCTAGCAGAAACAAAGGGAAACCAAATAAAACTATAAAGCACATGTTCCTTTTAGACAAATAAGCCAAAACCCTTTGGAATTTATGGCTCTACACTATCCCTACCTGATAAATCATATACAAAGCTACAGCTGCAGATATCAGTGATAATGTAAATAAATTCTATTATCCTGTACAATATTAGTACAGTTAGACACGCTAATCATGGGAGAAGGGGAGGTTGCTATTTTTTCCTGTCCCATATGGTAATAATTTTGTATGATTGAACTGTTATGAGCTAAATAAAACTACACATTAACTGTAAGATACATCGCAAGTACATTAAATCTTCCCTGGAGTTTTAGCAAATATACGCTTTTTCTATGATGCATTTGGAATTAGCAAAGGAATCTATGCTGGGCCATAGGGTTTATAAATAGATTTGGCTTCCTCTGCAATACTTTATGGGCAATTATTTCAGAAATTAAGATGCAGAGCCACGAATAAATAAAATAATTGCAGCTGATCAGGCTTTATTCACCACCATCACATTTCCCTGACGGCTACGTATCCCTCCTCTCGTTTACTCCACCACCCTGAATCAATGACCAGATGAAGAGTTGTCAGTTAATGTCAAACACTGAGCACAAAACGTGCCAAAGGCAGATTCTGGTTTCCCCATTTCCAAATCGTTCCTGGGCCTTTGCGGAGCTGGCTTACTTCCTGGATAAATTCAGTGTGGAATTGGGAGGCTGGGAAAGGGCACAGCAAGTAAGATGAGTTCTGCAGGGTTTCAAGCAATTTGTCAGGGAGTACATTTTGCTGTGACTGCCCCGCAGAAGTCACTGCCAAAGGTATGGAAACCTGCCCTTTCACTAGCAGATAGATGCCCAGCTGCGTCAGGAAAGGGTTTTCATTGTCTCCCCTATCTGCCACAATCCTGCTCAGACTGGTATTAATTCAGTTTGGAGGATGCTGAGTACAGTTATCTATAGCAAAACCAGCTTCCCAGGTAGTGCAAAATGAATCACAACCAAGTAAGACTGGCCTCACATCTACATGTTATTCTACACGTACCTCACACCATTCAGCTTTCAGAACTTCACATCCCAGATGGGAGGGAATCTTCAGATTACCAATTTAGTAACCAATTAGTAGGATCAGGCCTGAAATCCTACTGATGCCAACAATATTCTCCAAAAAAACCCAGTGGCTCAGTTTAACATAGATGCAACTCATATTGTCCCCTCCAGCACTACGAGATAAACAGGCCCCTCTTTTTATTTGCAGATGGACCCTCAGTACTATTTAATGGTTGCATTATCTGGGGTTCATGAAGAAGGGTGCTTGTATAATGAGGCTTACCATCTCAGGAGAAAAAAAAGCATTATTTCTGCTGCTTTGAAAAGCCACGGAGCTGATAACACAGTAACACATATGGAATACATAGGATATATCACATGGAGACATCCTGACTATCCACGAAGAGCTGACCCCAGAAGCGGCTGCCAGCACTATATTTTATGGTCCTCAAGCTAAGCTATGTAGAAAAAAAATGCCCTTTACACTGCCAGAGATGGCTGTCCCTGCTCTGTGAGCTCCTGATAGTCCCCTGTCGTGGGAAGGCACACCCAAATCTATGAAGCCTGGATCAAAAGGATACCCTGCAGTAAAGCAGGAGCACCAGAAACAGCCTGGAAGGCATCGAAGGCCTGAAGAAGATCCTACAATAAGTCTCATAGCTTTAAAACCTGATTTTATTTTATTTTTTTTTTATTTCTAGGCTGCTTATTTCTGTACAAAGAAATGATGCTGCAAACCTCTTGAAGAACTTCACCAACAACAGTCCATAAGCTGGTGAAAGAGGCCAATGGGAGCATATGCCAAAGGACCTAGAAAGATTAATGCTAGCCAAGCATCTGGCTCCTTGTTCACTGTTATCAGAATGAAGACAAGTGCTTGCAAACATCCTTATTCAAAATCACTAATGTGTTCAGGGATGCCCCGCGAAAATTCAGCAGCATTGCTACTGTAAGGTGCGGTACCTGGGAACACAGCTGCTGAGTGCTCTAACGCTGCTTTTTCCAGCGGTATATCAAATGCAAAGAGCAGTGAGAAAATAGGGTGTTGCTGCCCTTCAAATCAACCAAAGGGAATGATTAAGACATCATCATTTTCTGTTATTGTTCTAGTGGATGGTAGTCACTGCTTCTACACAGGAACGCAGCTATACCTCTGTCATCATCCATCATCTTGCTGAGGCTGTGTACAGCACAGTAGAAATTGTAAACTTTTTATTTGACCTCATTAGCATTCCCAGAATTACAGTGTCATACCAATGATAAAGACTGAGGTTATCTGCATCTAAGCAAAGGGAGAAGAAAGAAATCACACGCCATGTAAAAAGCCAACAGCACAACCACAATTCTGCCGAATACTTAAAGGCTGCTTTAACCCACCTGGTTCTTGATTCTGCATGTGGAACAAGACACAAGAATTCTGCCTATACACATCAAACTTGCAGATACAGGGGATGGACCCATTCATTAGTGATCTGATGATCTCAGCATTCAGGGAGAGCGCAGAGAGAGGAAGGGAAGATGTTGGGAGTAGGTGCTCTGAAACTTCCTTCCTGACTCATCAGTATTACCTGTACTTCCTCTGAGCTCTCCCAGGCAATCAGCGATCCACTAGAAACATGGAGAAATTTGTGTGCAATTTGGGAAATAGCACAAAGGAGTTTGGCCTTTGCAAAAATGTCTTGTGGTGCCTGGAAGTTCATGGGATTTCCTTGCTATTCCCAGGATGAATGCACATAGGGAGGGGTCCTGCTCAAACGTGGGTTGAAGGAAAGTGAGACCAGTTCTTTGGCTGTTCTGGGAGTCAAATAAGATCAAGCCAAATCTGTATTCATCTGAGGTCAGTCCACAGCAAAATCTATAGTGAAACAGGGAATTTCTCAGTCTCCAGCCAGCAGCTGTGATCCCCTCTATAGCTATAACACAATGTCAACCCATATTCCAAACCACTCGTTCTCAGTTACTTTAGTCTTTCATGGACCATCTTAGAGGAAATTAACTGAACTTCCCTACAGTGGGAACAAAGGAAGGAAATTAATTTATTATTCCAGTGGTACCCTTGACACAGATACTGAGTAGCTTCATTAAACATTTTGCAGCCCCGAGTGTCTTTGCTAAACCCTCTACAATAAGCACAGAGTCATTTTCCTTATTACAACACAAACACACAGGTCAGGATTCAGAATGCATTTACATCTGCTTTGTATCTCAATACTTCTGTCATCAGAATGGGATCTGGGCAGGCACAAATCAAGGTTGTATCATCCTAATCCTTCCCTTTCTCTCTAGATTCATTACCTTGCAGTACCACTCTCAGACAGACTCATTTTCACAGAGTCAGCAGAGCCACAGCCAAATGACTAATACAATCCTTTAATACAAACAACAATAAATCAATGGATTAAACTATAATTTATCAGACAAATACTATTTAGCTCTCTCAAAGCTGCTCTGAACCATCTCTCTCATCTGGCCATATTCCAGAGGAGCACAGATATTAGATAAAGCTCGGATCTGCAGAGTAAGTTTATATAAAATAGAAATGCTGAAAACATCCTGCATTTATGATGGGAGATTTGACAGAGATCAGAGGGAATAACATTCCTAAGAAGACTGTAATATATCTGAAGCTTTCTCAGTATCTCTTCCAAAGACCAGTCTAGCAGGGCAAGGTTTCAATAGACCCTGAAGCTCTGCACTTAGCAACAAGCCTAGGGAACTCAACACATTAACCTCGAGAGATACTACAGCAAACTTTTAACAGCTTAGAAAACAGCAACAGACTACTCCAACACCTTTTCATTTTACAACACAGACTTTTTTAACTTACTTCATTGGTTTGAACAGTGCTTGCCCATAGTTCTGGAACGTCATGATCAGCTTCAGCTGGGTGCCTCCTGATTTCATTGCTGTGGGAAAAAAACAAAACCGCTTTAAAATGCTGCATGTGGATCTATTTACATTCAGCTTCCTTGAAACAAAATCATGTCTCTTTGGCTCTGTATTAGATTCAGCACTGCAGTATCTGAGCACCAAGCAGGGTAATCCTTACTGGGCATCAGATTATTCAGCATGGGCAGAGTACAGGGGAGGGCTTTGAGCTGCCAACCAGGACTAAAAATGGACTGTACCCCCTGACATGTCTTTGTCTTCTTCAACTGGCCACTATGAGCTCTGTAAGCACCTTAATTGAACAGCATGTATAGGAATAGCCATTGGAGTCTTGTTTTCTCCATGTTCAATCGCTCTTGGAGTTCCTTTTAACAAAGGACGCACATTGGGAAAGAAGACAGGATGCTGTTGAAGAAAACAGCAGCTGGGATGTACAGTCCAATGCTCAGCAGACATCTCCTTAATTAACAGTATGAGCAGATAATACAGCAATCTCTGATCTCTGCTGCAATTTTAGTAACTGCTGATGAGCAGTAGAGATGTGTAAATTCATCTCCTCTATGCACAATGGATATGTATCCAAGCCCATCCAGTAGCTTCAAGGGATCCCAAGGTAGTTCATACACGAAAGCAGAGCTGTGCAGAGTGGGTTGCTGGCTCTGCTGGGAGGGTAGGACAGGACATGCGGAGGTAGCAAGGACTGAGGCCCACACTGCACACAAAGGGCCATCTTTGCTCAAACATGAAATACGCTCACTTCCCAGCTGACAGCTAATGGGAATTTAAGACTGACATTTATGCAAATCAGTTTGAACTATTTGGACAGTATCACGGTAACAGATCATGGTGTTTCTAAAGTCAGAGCAAGGGGGTTTTTTTATGTAAGAACTCTTAAAAATGCATTTTACTTAATTATAAGGCTACTTAAAAAAGATAAATATGTACTTTGGCAAACCAGCTGCTTTTCTACTCAATCAAAACCACTCCGAATAAATGAAATGACCTATACCCTGTCTCCTTTATTCACTTCTGTGTTCAGATAGGCAGGCCATGGCAGTTTGTCTGTGTGGATGAGTTAGTCCTTTAAAAATGCTTCTTAAGAATGATCAGATAATTAAGCCCTTTCTTTACAGTTCTGACAAAACCCATGTCAACTGGAGAACAACACAAATGTCAAGTTACCTTGCTTTGCAAGTTTTACCTTAAAGCTGCCCTTGTCGCACCTATATAGCTTGTACATTTTTGTCTCTAACCAATGCCATTAGCTGCACATCCTTTTAATTACTCATCTCTGTGCCTTATTACTGGTAGGTCATCAGCTGCCTTTCAGCATTTGTAATCTATATTTTTGCAAGAAAATGCTATGTAAATCTGGTGAGTGTAATTATACTTTTCCTAGAATAAAATCCCTCCTGCCTTGCTGTTTTGCTGATCCCAGCCTTCTCTTGCATTTCCACTTTATCCCAAGGGAACAAATAAATAATTAGAAATTAAAGGGCATTAAATAGTTTGCACTGAACAGGTAAAGCAGAACATGGCTTTCACATATTAAACTCCCTCTCTTGTGCAGAGCAGGTCAGTTCCCTTCAGGGAAGAAGGAGCATAGGCCTTCACCCAGAGCCTGAAGGTTTTGAGAAGCACCAATCCTCCCCTCACAAATCTACATGTGGACCATCACAGCCCAGCTAAGCACCCTGGAAACACTCCTGGTTAGTCTGGACAGCAACCAGAGAGCTGGAGCTGCCCTTGCCTCATGCCTGCAGGGACACATGGTCCTGCCTAGGAGCTCCCCCACCACCTTCCTGGCCCAGCCTTTGTTGAAGATACAACTTGCCCAGCTCTTTAAGGCACAACCATGCACTGCTGTTTGCATGGGTTATCTCCAAACAGGTCAGTAATATCAGCCTCAGAAGCAAAGGGCAGAACTGCCTCCTGTCTGTGAGATGTAACTCTCTCCATCCCATTGACCTCAACACAGCTGCTGGCAGATTGCTCACATCAACTAAGACTGTTTTTTCTCTAAAATTGACGCAATTTATGCTTTTTCGCTCAATTTTGAGGAGCTCAGGGCTTGGAGATTGGCTCCATCTCTGAGAGACATGTATGTCCAAAACACATCAAAGATCCTGCAAGCCCACGAGAGAAAAGGCAAAGATAGAGCCTATTTTGGGGTATGGCTGCGAAGCCAAGCTTTTGGGAAATCACAGCAATACCAAGAAGAAAGGATGTTCCAGCGCATGCCCTTTTGTAAGCACAGTTTCAGATACACTAAGAAGACTTGTTTCCCAGGAAATTGAAGCCACTCAACAGATGATTTTATTAGCAGACAAACTCAACCACCAGTGTGTCATCACCAAGCAGGGAGATGTATGAAGATTAACAATTCAGAATAATTTTTCACAAAGGCCTGGTTTCCTGACAGAAGGAGTTATGCTGAAGTAAGACAAAAGCATCTAAAAAGCATGGTCTTTTTAGATCCATTTTACTGTATTATTGCCTTAATTGGTTGCAATAGTAGTCTTGACCGAACACAAGTTTTGCTGGCATGTTGTCCCTCTGCTGCTGCTAGGAGTAAACTTTGGACCTCTCCAGAACACAGGGTGACATTGGTGGGAATGGTGTCCCACTACGCCTTATGGCAGGCATCATGAGCAACAACCCGTGCCAGAGGTCCATGTTGGCTTCTCCCCGCATCATCTGGATTCACATGCAGATATTCCCACTCTGGCTGCTCACTCAGTGTCACAGAACTGCTGACCAGGCTGGAGATGATTCAAAGCCAGCCTCCATGTCCAGACTAGTTACAACCTAACACTGTAATCCCTGCAATCGCCTCATCTGAGACAGCCCTTCTGAGCTCAACACAACCCTTCACGCATCTCTAAACTAAACTGACTTTGAGAGTTGCCTAAATCTTGGTGGTGGCAATGTCAGAAAAGAGCAGATCTCATTGAAGATGATTTGCTCACACCTCTAGGTCAGATTATTTCCCTTGTCCTAACTTAGTGTTACATCTGCATGTTGGCTTCACTCATTTTCTAAGCAGTATTATTCCTTCAGTAACACCTTTTCCTTCTCAGACCTCAGTTAAACCTTTATGGCCAAACAGTGGAAGCCTCATTGTCCTTCAGGAGCTCATTCTCAAGCACTGTTTGCTCACCCAGAGATGCTCTTGTGCCTTCACCTACTGCCCACAGGAACACTTCTGAAGGACTTATAAAACCCAGAAGCAGCACACACAATTTTCCAAGAAATGCTACAACTGTGATTGGCAGGCTTAGGTATTTTTAAGAAGGCCTTGCAATGTGAAGCTGCACTGACTCCAAGGGAACCGCTAGTCACACTCTGACTTCACTTTATTTTAAGGTTTCTGAATATACTTTAACATCACAGGTCATGAACAGCTCTGTAAAAGACTTTATAAACCTAGTAGCTCACAGCAGGTACCTCAAATCAAGTCTCATACAGCTCCTGGACATACTGGCACAGTGTTAAAAACAAATCCCAGTACCATCATTGCTTTTTATTTTCAGGTTATCTCAAGTCCCTCTTTTCAACCCCAAGGCAGAAGGAAATGGAAAGCAGCATTAACCCTTCCTGTTAACCCAGTGCAAGAGATTCCAGATATGATCAGAAATCTTCCTAATTTTAGGATGCTTTGCAAAATATTCCAAGATATCTTTTTAGCTTGAGCGTCTGTGAGGTTACAGTCTTGTACAAGACTAGTGAAACTGGTGATGTTACTCCTGTTTTCTCTGACGGACTTTGAATCAAGCCTCCAAAAATCCCCACTCCATTTACATCTACGAACCAGTTCTCACGGCCACATGCCATGTCTGCTGCTTTCCCACCTCGTCTCCTCACCCATACAAAACCCAAATTCCCTTCCTGATCCACAGACACCACCCAGTATAAAACATGCACAACCTATCATTTCCAAATCATCTTTTTATAATTGTACCCTAGTGTTTCTGGCTAGCATCTGACACTAACTCCTAGCAGAGGCACAATGTTGCCCAAAGGGATTTGACCCAAAAGGATTTGGAATTTAAACTGGTCTGGCTTTCAAGCTCCTGCTTTGCTGCATGATAGCCCTCATCCTACTGGCCGGTCTTAGACCTTATGGTCTTCTGATGGCTCGCAAGAGTCCTAACAGGACCTCTGATCCTGGTCAGGATCCACCAACTTCTTAAAATGTTTTTAATTACGCAACGCTAATGCCTGAGAAGTGAGATCCAGTCGAAGCCTGGGATGCAGTTAACATCTGAAACAGAGGACATACAGATCCATTTTGGATTCCTATTTACAGGCCAAGCTTAAATTTAATATAAATGTGCTGGCTGGCTTGAAAAAGTAATACTCTGCCCCAGGCTAGAGACATGGCCCTGTACACACTGTAAAGAACATATTTCAGAACAAATTCAATCCCTCATCATCTCTTAATTTGTTCTTGTTGAGCCAATTCTGCTAACTTATTTTTAAAGGCCTTTCTTGGTTTAGTTGAGACAGTAAAAGACTTGTAGAGGGGAAGAGATCTGTGAAATCATTCAGAGGCTTTGTTGTACATGCTAAGTCCTCTCCTTTCATCTGGAATTGTACACTAAATCAATCTGTTGACTCTTGGCAGATCATTGTTTTCTTATACAGTAAATCAATGGCACTACATTTAATTGTGTTTTTCACATGTTCTCAACAGCATTTTTTCCCTTCCTTTGGATGAGATTTTGATAATTTCCTTTAGCAGCAGGATTTGCATTCAATATTAAACATCCTGTCTTTTCCTGATTTTTTTTCCCCTGACTTGAAGCAGGGTCCACCTCAGTTAATTGCAGCATTTATTCACTGTGTGAGTAATCTTGCATGCTTGCTTTCCAATCACTGCTTGTACAAACTGAAGGCATTGCAGGTTCAGAAATTAACTCAGTCAGGTAATGTTTCCAAACCCTGCCAACCAGTGAATTTAAAGAATCAAAAAACCCAACTAAACACAGGAACTACGAAAACCTGTTCTGCTCACAGGCAATCCCACAATGCAGCTCCTCTGGACATCAGTACAATCAAGATCAAGACCACACTGTCTCTACAATGCACCATGCCATATTTGTTGTTAAACTGCTGGCAGTGCTACCACAATTATGCACAGACGTCTTGTAAATATGCAAGAAAATAGCTAACTATGGTTATTTATGCATGCAATAAACAGTTATGAAAGGCAAAGGAAATATGTAATTGCCTGTCCATGTGCTTCTTCTGAAAACTGTGTTTCAGTGCTCAATGAAAAACCAATTCTCTCTAGGCTCCTATTTCTGGCAAGAGGAAATTTTCAGTGAATTAAATCAAATTAAGAGCTATCCCTTTTATGCTGAATAAAATGAATACGAAATATATATATTGATGCAGGGCACAGAATACATCCTCAGCTTGAAAGCTCTGGCTAACCCTGTTCTTTTCCAGGCCAGCTGTAGGTGTCACTGTGGGAGCTGAATGTGATGCTCCCTCCCATCCATGGATTTGTTCCATTTAAACTTTAACATCAAGAAAATGTCACCTTGGTGCTCCCTGCTCTTGGGAATTGCTTCTGTCACCGTTTTCATTTCAAAATAACACTGCACGCTATAGAGTTATGTGAGCAGTTCTAATAGATGGCGGGGGATCAATCTGGTCACCACTCTCCTCCATAAATAATGTAAGCTGAGCAGAGAAATGACAATGTGGCTAAGAAAGCTGTTTAGCTGCAGATTGGATCTAATTACTGTAGGTATCAAGAACTCACACAGCAAATCACCTAATTCTATTAGAGCCAAGGCAAACCCAGACACTGGAAAGAAACTGGATAAAGCAATATCCCACCTCATCCAATACATGTAAGCCTCTATATTTAATTGCCCTGCTTGAAAAAAGAAGCCTGAAGATTGGGCATTTATGAAGGTTTCCACTTATTTTATACTGCTAACCTGGCATCTTTGCAGCTGCCTTAAAAAAATAAAAACAGCAAAACAACAAAAATTGACTATAAGTAAAAAAAAAAGACAGATTGAAAGATATGCAGGAATATGCAAAAGAATGTAACAACTCTATAAATGACCTTTGGTCAAATACATTACTCTATTAATCAGCTTACACACTTTCGAATTTCTGCTGCTGCTCTGCAGTAAAGCTGAAAACTGGCAAGTATTATTTTAAAACATGTACTTTTAAACACCCAAAGAATTTGCCACATAAAAGATGCTGCACTGTCTAATAAAAACAAACAAAAGAAGAAGTATAGTGTATTAACAAAAGCTTTCTTGCTTTGAAACCTGACAAAGCTCCTAAATTCCCACAGGGGCAAGCAGTAGATTCTACCCACCAGCAAAATTCAGATCCTGGCATCTCTACATTGGCAAAAGTCCCCTTCCATTTCCATGTACTTGATTTTAGACTGGGATTAATGCACAGAAATCATTCCTTGTCAGTTTCCACAGTGACCAATACCAATAACAAATGTACCTCATGTTTTAGTTTATGGAAATTATACTGAATCATTGATAGAAACCATGTCTCTGTACTTTTCATATGAGCATAAGAGGCCCTATCATGTTCCGAAGAGCCTTCTTCAAACATTAACAGAGAGATAATCCCATAGGAAATCACTAAAAGCCAACCATAAATCTCCCTCTGTGGTCCCATAGCCCTTTCTCCCCACTGATTTGCAAGCTCTATCAAAATCATAATTAATGGAAACCTCATGACACATCTATACGACACATTAGGTGAAATCATGGCCCCAGGGAAGCAAATGGCAAAACTTCCACTTACGTCACCAGGGTCACGACTTCACTCCTATTTTTTGATAACCATTTTGCTGCTAGGTTAACTGAAGCATACAGAGGTTAAGCAACATGCCCAGAAGCATAAGTGAAGATCAAGTGAAGAGTGAGCACTAAACTATTATTTTTCATTCCTACCTCCCTTTTTCCGCCACCAGCTTCTATGTCCCTACATAACCTTAGCATACCACTGCTCTGCAGAAGTGACAGACCTCATGGCTCAAATGCTACCGAGGGTGCTGCAAGCACTGCTTTCCTCCTGCATAGACAACACAGCTGAACTCTGAAGTGTTGAAGAGGTAAATAGAGATCTATACTTTTAGCACCCATGCAGTACAAAACACCGCTACGGCCAATGCATTTTGTGTAAACCTCAATAGATGAGCCAGGAGATGGTTTGGCTGAGCATCACCTCTGCCCAGGGCTGGGGACAGGCTGGTCACTGCCTGGGACACTGCTGCTGCCTTCAGGGGATGGGGAAGGGCACAGCCTGCATCTTTTCCTCCTCCATGGATGTGCTTGAAGATCAATGTTAACTCATGTATTACCAAGAGCTGTCTCAATCCCCATTCTCACATGTCACTAATATTCCAGAAATCAGTTGGCATTGAGGAAAGAGGTCAAGAGAGGGCCCATGTCAAGGAGAAAATTACCAGTGCCCTTGCTACCCTCCAACACAGGCCAGAGGAGCACGGGCAGAGTCTGATGCTACCTACAGTGTCATGTCTGAGCTAGAGAAGGGGAAATATATGGCTTGTCAAACCTGAGGTCCTTAATGAATCACTCCAATCCCGAGTTTTGGGGACAGAAAACCCATCACAGGTTAATAAATGAACCTGTGTTTGTCATCTTTCATAAACTAGGTGTCCATTGAACCCTTGAATCCAACATATGAGATAGCACCTGGGTACCACAAACTGCTCTACTCCAAATCCTACCCCAGCAGAGCTGCGTGCTGAGTACAGCCACCGGGCAGCTCAATTCATGGAGGCAAAGCTCTCCTGTGGCATCCTGCTTTTCACACCTACTCCATCCAGATCAGCTAAATGAGCCCACTCTTGATGACCCAGGATCTCCCTTACTCCTGCTCAGCAGCTGCTGTGATTCATACAAAGGAAAATGGAAACCTTAGGGCTGCTTGTGCTATTCTTGCCCAGGCCATTTCCTGCTGAAGCCAGGGGAATTTTCTGCCTTGCAGGGTTAAAGACCTGCTGACCTCACCCCCTGGTGCCAGCACACCACCAGCACTTTTCCAGAGCTCATGCTATTTCATCCCTCTGAAACAGACTTTGTGGTCAGCACAAGTAACTTCATTTTCTGCACGGCCAACGGAAACCACTGCATGTGCTACAGCTCTCCACCTCTGGAAACCACTGGCTGTGCATTTGTTTAGTGTCCCAGAGCTTTCATTTGGGGTTGAGGTTATTTTTTCCCTGCACATCTATGCAACTAAATTCAAGGAAAGACACACTGTCATTAACCAGCCCTGGAGAAAAGCCCCGAACTGTGTCACCTTGTTTAACCACAGCCAAAGGCTGACATGGGCACTTCCCTGTTGTGGATCCACAAGCAGAATAAACAGAGCTGAACTCTGCTCAGCGGGAGGCTGGAGCTCCCTGCATGATGCCTGGGGAAGCTGCAGCTCTCCTGAGCTGCAGAGCCCCACGGTGCTGTATGCTCCTGCAGCCATTGCTGCAGGACTGCAGGTCAGCCGCCTTGCTCCTTCCTTGGGCAGAGGAGTGCTGCCATACACAGCCTTTTAAATAACAATCAGCTAATAGTACCAATCTGGCTCCTGCAAGATGCTACCGGCTTTCTGTCATCTTTTTTAAATGACCCTATTTATTTTAAATAACTGAATTGGGCACTTTCAGCATGATCGTGTCTAAAATATCTCTGAAATGAACGGGGTTTGCCTCGCTGGCAGACTTTGCAATTATTCAGGTAATACAGAGCTGGCAATATCTCTTTATGTTTAACAGGGAAAATGAGTACAGAAGTCGGGAAGCAATGTTTTAGGCACGCTGGAGAGAAGCCATGCAAAATGTTAATATTCAAACAGCAATGAGATCCTGAACAATGAGCAAATAATGATAAAAAAAATTATATATCTGAACATACCAACACTGGTTATCTTTTGGGAGACCAGGTCTTGCAGTAAAGCCTCAATTGCAGGATTATGTCTGGAATACAACTCGTACCGATTAATACCAATGTGGAATTTTAACCAGTTTGGGTAGGAGTCTGTGGAGGTTTCTCCAGTTGGCAAAAATTCTTCATTATCTTCATTTTGCCTACCACCAAAAAAAAAAAAAAATAATAATGAAGAACAACACAACAAAACCTCAAAAATGAGGAGAAAGAAATAATGTTACAGTTCGCAACAGGCATCAAGAAACAAGGCTTCAAAATGTGACAACCTGGAAAGGCAAAGCGCTACAGCAGGGGGAGAAGCCCCCAGGTTGTCTCTGTGCCGGCAGCACACCGAGAGCCTGTTCCCACCTGGGGCTAAATGGGAAATGGGTTTTCACCTCCACTCATCACGCCTGATTTAAAGCCCATGAAAGTCACGAGCTAAACTCAAGAGTGACATCACTGGGTGTTAGCAGAGGCCCTTGTATAGCAGAAACACAGAGCTGCAAGTTTTGTATCATCTTTAGGTTTTATTATGACGCAAGTATCTTTTACAAGTTTGACCCAAAGGACAGCATCACCCTGAACCTTTATTTAACAGGACCTGGGTCTGGAAACTGAGCGCAGCAGTAACCTGACCTGTTGTACCAAATGCTCCCACTCTCTCCTCTTCTTCTAAATAGAGAGAATGGGAAGAAACTGAATCATTCCAAACTGGTTGCTAAAGAGTAACTCTGGGTGGTTTTGCCCCTTCCCTAGCAGTAAGATACTGTTACAGAAAATGACTGTTAAATTGGCTTTTAACTCCTAAATTTCATGTTAGTTCTGTGAACTTCAGCTGCAGCCACTAAGGAAAATACATACAAGAAGCAGCTGCATTGTGGACATCAATGATAGTTTCACTCTCCACCTACTGCATAAACCATCACATATCTTCAATCCAGAAGTCCTCCATGGTTTTAGTCATCTCCATATGTTCATACAACTGTGACTTTTTATTTTCCCTCTCAGATAAACCAGAACTTTTCAGGCTATTTCACTTCACAGCCAGCTTTCATTATTAGATGGAAGGGGCCTAGACAATTCACATGTCCACGGGGTGGAAACCAGAAGTACTTCTCCACTCACCCTGGCTGCTCTGTGGCTTGCCAGAGCTTTTGCACAGTACAATGCAGCTGTTTAAACATTACAGTGTCAGTGTGTTTGGAAGAGGGTGCTGTTGTATTAGACAACCCTTTTGATTTTTCAGTCATTGAAATTTCTCAGCATTTCTTACTAGCCAACAGGGCACAGGATTCACAGAGGCAACCAACTGCTTTGAAGGCTGGAAAGCAGAAGAGGTGCTGGGACTGGGAATTAATTGAGGACGAAAAATGGAGCACAGATCAGACCCCGGAGGCAGAAATACCTGCCAGGATGAATGCCTTTGTGATACCAGACCTTGATTTTGAAGGAAGTTCATGTGTTACTGCCTGGTCCCACTGCTGGGAGGCCAGGAAGGTGCTGGAGAGGGAGGCTCACTCCTCGTTCTACCTTTTACTGCTAACATCTGCCTCTGGCTACAGCTGGAGACGGGATATTGGGTCATACAGACCCTTCATCCTTGGCACTCCAGCCTGTTCCTGTGATTCTTCTGTATTTCACGGCTTTGGGGCTTTGTTTTATCTCTTTTTCCAAGAAGCACAACTGGTCACGCCTGTGTGTACAGCCTCTCCTTCTACCCGCTAACACAATCGTTCAGTTCAACCCTCTGCTTACTCCAAACCAGCTATTGCATCTATTCTCCTGACCGCCCCGTGAAACCCTACGTTATAAACGGGAAGGCAGCGACCCGGGGAAGCGCCGCGCCACGTTTCCACGCCGTCCGCCCAGCACCCCGCTGCCTTCCTCTTCACTCACCCCCCCCAACCCCGGGGATACGCGTTCCCTGGCACGCCGAGCCCCGCCGCGCCGACCCGGGCCAAACCGCGTCCCGGTGCCCCGCCGTACTCACCACTCGGTGTGCTCGGCCGCCCGCGGGTTGAACCTGATGTCGCTGTTGACATTGAAGAGGAGGTCGCCGTCGGCGAGCGGGGGCAGGGCGGCGCGGTACAACGGGTGCTGGAAGAGGGCCGCCAGCGGGGCGGCGGCGGCGGCGGCGGCGGGGGGCGGCGGGCGCGGCGCCCCGGGGCCGATCAGTCTCCGCGTCCGCGCCGCCGCCGTGCCCCCCCCGCCTGCCGCGCCGCCGCCGCCGCCTCCCGCCGCCCGCTCCGCCGCTTCCCGCGACTGCGAGGAGAGGTTGGAGCCCGGCTCGGCGCTGAAGTCCTGCAGGATCCGCAGCGTGTGCTTGCTGGGCCAGCGCGGGGCGGCGCGGGGCGGCGCGGCGGCGGGCGGCGGGCAAGAGCAGCCGGGGCGGCTCTCGGTGCCCCGCCGCTCCAGCCGCGGCAGCAGGTCGATCATGATGTGCATGGTGCAGGCGACGAGGAACACCATGAGGATCAGCACCCGGAACTTGCGGACCAGGAGCATTTTCATGGCCGGGGCGGCTAATAAATTACCGGGGAAGGGAGGGAAGGCAGCGGGGTCGGTCGGGAGCGCTTTGGCGGAGAAAGCCCTGGCAGGCGTGGGTCTTCCAGCCCCCCCCCCGGAGCTTCGGCTGTCTCCCTTCGGATCGGGAAGCGAGCGATCAAGTCAATAAAGTTACCTCCATAGGCGCCGAGAAATAAACAGGCTAAAAACAATAGGTCCTCATGTCTCAGTATCATCAAGAACTTAGGAGGGGGAAGAAAGAAAAAAAAATAAAAGGAAAAAAAAAAAATAAAGGAGCACCGGACCGGGCTTTTAAAATCAAGAGGAAAACAATGCCAGCGGCATTGCAATGTATAAAGCCATCTGCTCACGATTTCTCTCTCTTATTACAGGGATCACAACAAATAGGGAAAACTGATTCTTGAAGAGAAACCGGCATCAGACACTAGCTCTAATTAAATAAAATATAAAAAACTAAGAAAAGAAAAAAAAAGACAGGGTGGAGGAGGGGGGAGAATAATATTAAGAAAACCTGTACGGAAAGGCGACAGAAGAAAAAAAATCATCCATAATATTTGGCTGTGCTGGAAACGCTGACTCCCTTCCTTTGAATGTGCCCAGTGATGCAGCAGAAGCGCTCTCCCGCTCGCTCCCTCTCTTCTCTGAGACTGTTTAAGAACATTGGCTGGAAAATCATTTTCTGTGAGCGGTTCCAGTTTCTTCATCCATCGCGTCCAGTGCTTGGGAGAGATTAGTATGTTCAACTGAGATCAAGTCTGTGTGGCTGCTGTATCCAAGCTGGGCTTTTGCTTTGGCTTGGGCTGGGTTTTTTTGGCCGCAAAACTGTCTGATGGCACAACTGCAACATAAAGGTTAAATATGGCACAGAAGGAAAAAAGGGGGGGAGAGGAAGGGCTAGAGGAAAGAAACTAATATAAATCAGTAGAGGTTCTTTTAAGCAAAGAGGTCCCGTCTTTGATCTCTGCTGGGTCTTACAGATCTGCGTTTTAGAGAGAGAGAGAGAGAAAGGAAGAGAGAAGGGGGGAGAGAAAGGAAGAGGGGGGAGAGATCTTTGGCAGGTGCAGAGTGAAAACCTCTTTCAGCTACACTGAATTCTGGAGACTGGTTGGACTAGTAGCTCTGCAGCTCCAGCTTTCAGTGGGTGTGTTAAATATTATGAGCGAGCCATGATTCCTGCCTTCCTCACGTCATAGTTAGGAGATTGGCTAAATAAACGCTACAGTGATAGTAACAGGAAAACCTCAACCAAAAGCGGGTTTTTTTCTCTCCTCCCTCCTTCCCACCCCCCTTTTCATTCTACTGCAGCTCCAACTGGGGCAAGGAGAGGGCGTCTGTTCCACAAAGGTTTGCAAAAAAATAAAAGAGGAAGGAAAAAGAGAAAGTGGTAGCGGAGAGAGGAGTGTGCACGGATGGCATTGCACGGTGTCAGCGTGGTCTGTGCCCAGGCTGGGAGCTGCGATTCTGCTCTGTCATTGCCCAGCTCCCCCTCACCCCCAGCACCTTGCCGGAGCAAGGTCATCAAGGAAAGCCCTGTGCTTTGCTTCCTCTGGAGGAGCAGCCCTTATTTTTAATCTGAGATCCTATGGGCTGTCATAATCCATGAGCATGCTGCAGGGTAATCTGCCCTCTTTCCCGCTGCTGTTAGCTGTACAGTCGGTTCCATGGCTGGGTGGCCTAATGGCTAGTAGAGCTGGTGGTCCTGGGACCAGGGCAGCCTCTGGAGCCCAAGGTGTGCTGTTGGTGGTTGTCTAAGTCTGGAGGAGGGGACAAGCCACTCCAGTGGTCTTCAGGTGACGAGGCAGGGATGCTCTGGGCTGCTGATCCTGACTTTGGGCAGGGGGTCCCACGGATTTTATGGTCCTTAGCAGGGAGAGTGGCAACGTGCTTCTGCATACCCACCACCCCGTATCCACAGAGTCATCTCAGTGCTGATCATGTTGGCCCAGTATTCCCTGGATTAAAGAACATTAAAGTATTTCTTTCTTCCAAAAAATTATCTCTCTGCTGCCAGACTCCATCAAGCACTGTTCCTTCGCTGGGTGCTTATGCAGAGTCCTGTGCTCTGCACTCCGCTGAAGCACATCCATGCACTGTTACAGTGTTTTGCGCAAGGGAAGTCACTGCTTTTCCCGCAGGAAAACAAAATTTATTAACAAAAAGAGCAGTGAGGGCCATGATCCCTTGGACTGCTCTGTACCTTTATGGAGGAACAAGACTTGCTCTCCTACAGGGACCTCGTAATGTTAGGGTTCAGAGGTACAGCTCACTGTAGGTGCAGCACTTTGATTCTCTTAGGAGCTATTTCACCCTGGATCCTTCAAGTACTGGTATATTAATCATTTTGAGATGGAGCCAAAGGCAAGGCTTCCTGTCTTTCATCAGCTTTTCCACTTTTTCACCAAGATCAGTTCAGTCAAAGGGCATCTGGTCAATTGACCATGAGGACAGTAACACTGGTTCCTTGTGTGCCATAGCCTCCCACCAGTGCTCAAAAGCAAGTCTGTATGGTTCTGCTTGGGAAATCAAGCTCTCTTCATAAGTTAACTACCTCTCTATGTAGTGAGCTGAAGTTCAGCTAATTTTAACCTAGCTTAGCAAGTTCACATTTTAGGTGCATCAGGCAGTCTTTCAGTTTTGGTTCAGCTGGGGAACCCACCGGTGCTGGAAGGGGATATGACATCTGGTGAAGGTACAGCATGAATAGCATGTAGAAAAATATCTGGGTTTGTGTTTTATTATTTGTTTCCTTTTTTTTTCTTGTTGCCTGCCTGTGGCTGCAGCCTATCTCCTGCTGAGCTTCTGGTGCTGTCTTTTAGGGAACTCAGCTGAGCTGGATTACCAATCAAGCCCAAGGAGACAAAAGGAGGCAGGTGGAAGCAAGAGTCTGTGCCTTGGTGAGTGGAGTGATGGAGGAAGCTGTTAAAGCCAGTGCTTCAGGAGGGGTGAGTGGTCTTGGGACTTATCTTATGAACTGGTTAAATGGGGCTGCCTTAAGTGTGAAGCTTTGTGTTCCTGTTGATGGTCTGCAGGCATATTTTTCTTTAAATTGCCTACTATCTTTCAGGCTTCAGTCTTTCCCAGCTGGCATTAGCAAGTGCTGTTACCTGAATCAGATTTTTCTTTTGTCTCTTCATTCAGTGCAGTAAAGCAAGCTTTAAAGTAAAGTAACATCAGATAATTCTTTGCTTCTCAATGCCTTTACCTATTGATGTGGTCATCTGCTAAATAAGATATACTGGCTAGATGGCCAGCACTAGCAGAGCGCAAGTTTCTGGCTTTGCTTTGGACTATGGGGCAATGTGTGATTCTAAGTTTCTCAGGCCTTTCTTCCTCCATTCTGGAGCCTGTCTGCTAATGATCAGTACTACTAGTGTATTATAGCCCACTGTGCCTCTAAGACCTGCTGATTGGTAAAGCAAGGGCATGAGGCCAAGAGACATCTAGGAGTCCATACTGGAGCGGGGAAAACATCTCTAGCACATCTCAACATGAGTAAGATGCCAGCCTACATACTTTCCCATTGATCTTTCCAAGGAGTAAGTGCAAGAATACAACCCTGATCTTGATTTGGAGCCATGTGTCTTGGGTGTGAGTGAAGTGGATCCCCCTGCCTCTCTAATAATCTGTTTGGGGACACAGAGTAAGTGAGAATCTCATGTTTGCATTCCTGTTGGTAGCTCTGTGGGGCTGTCAGGGAGCCTGGTGTTAGGGTCAGGCTGGAGATGGGAACCTGAATATCTACTGGGTTGGGAGGGCTGAGATGGCTTGTGGTCAGGAAGCTACTGAGACAAGTCAGGAGCTGGGCTGAAGGTCAGGGTAGCCTGGAAATTGGGCAGCAGATACAGAATAAGGAGCAGGCAGGGCAGGAAGGCTCAGGGATCAAGTCCAAGGCCTACCAAGGCTGCTAAAGCTCCCCAGGACAACCTTGTTGCTGACTGTGGGCAAATGTGAGTTTGGTGCAGGAAAGCTTTTGTGCTTGTGCTGTCATCTGGGCTGTGTGTGAGCTGCTCTTAATAAAGAATGGTGCCATTTTCCTGCTGCAAGGGAAGAAACGGGGATTTGTGTCCAGCTCTACCTCACTGCTTATGTACCTTGATGCTCTGGCCCATCCCCTTTCAGTGCAAGTGCAGTGTTTGCAGGCAAGTTACCTCCTCCTGGTTTCAGACATTTGCCTTCAAGACTTGGAGTTGATGGGAAAACAAAAACTCTTGGTAACTGCTGACTGTTATTTAACCTTTTCTTCAAACAAGCTTTTAACCACAGAGCTTGTGTGTAGAGCCATGGGGTCATTGTAATAAAGCCTGATTTGGGTAGTTTCAGAAGTTAGTTGTTTATTATTTTACTTTTTCAGGTCTTGGGCTCAGTAAGAAAAATGTAAATATTTCTCCTTATCTAAACTGTGCTTTCATATTGAATTCCAGTACATGGCAAACAGCTTTTCATTTCCGCTGTGCTATGCGTTGGACCAGCATTACCCCTATAATTGCTAGCATTGTGTAAACAAGGACATAATAAGTTCTTAATGAAATATTTTGACATTAATAAGTTATTACATACATCTCATTTCAGTAACTTCAATGAAATCAAGTCCTTTACATCAACTCTTCATTTTCTTTTTTTTGGCCATTGAATTAAAATATCTTTCCTCTATTTTCTTGGAAGTATTTGAATGCTAGTGGAAATTTCACACTGCATTATTACAATCACAAGCCAAGATTGCTTTGGATCTAACAGACTTTTTAATTTGATATTGCAAATTAACACTAAGCACTTTTTTTGCATGTTGTACCTTTGCTTTTATTTAATAATACAATCAAGAATTCAGGAGTGATTACTGTAATATATCCTGGCATTTCTTCATTGTTTTTGTGCAAGAATTAATAGCTTATCTGCTGGTGAAATCTGTGTAGCTGTTTGTTTTCCCCATTTTTGCCTGTTTGCCTCACTGAGCAGCAACAATAGTGATTGTATGTGATAATGTATACAGGTAAATAAATGAAGCATGGTTTTGAGTGAGTAAACATACCAGCTATTTTCTGTTACAACGGTTTACGGCCTTCTGATGTAAAGCCTGAATGTAGCAGGGCTAACTGTAAGTCAGGCCTGATTGCACATTTTCAATCAAGGTAGTATTTCTATTGTTACTTCTAACGGAAAAATGGATTTTCCTTTCTGAAAACATCTATCCATGATGCTGGAAGTCCCAAGGGCATCATGTGCTTTTCTTGGCCCCTGTAGTGATCTTGCCTAGGGTGCTCTTCCTGCTTTCCCTCTCTTTCCTCCTTCTGAACATTCATGTGCTGACCCAATTTATTGGTGTTTTGCCTTGTAAACACAAATCACATTGGTAAACCAGTGGGTACTGCATATTAACCTCCCACACTGTGAAATCACCTTTATTGCTAAGGTATATGCTTGGTACTGAACAGAAGGAGATTCCGTAAGCTTGATTATTTCATAGTAAACTTGTTGGTGCATGAAGGATCAGTGAAACCTCTTTGAAGTGGTGTGCTAATACATTATGAGAAGGAAAAAAAAAAGGAAACTAATGTTGCCTCGGTTGCCTTCCCACCCAGGATTTTGTTAGCTATATGAGGGTTTTTAATAAGTCTTGACCAAATCTCTTCCCCTAGATCAACCAGGTGGTACGGCCAGCATTCCTTCGTGTAATGGTTTTGCTAAGATTGACTGGAGGGGCATTGAGCTGTGGGCTTGAGCTAAATAGTTATGAAAGGAGGGACATGTGATTGCTTCCCCTGTTACCAGCAGAGCTGGCTGGTGCTGTCAGATCAACAGAGCTGGGTAGCTCATCCTGGAAATGCATCACCAGCCCCAACTGATTTCAGAAAACCAAAGCTTCCAGATTCAGCCTTTTGCTTTGAGTGTTCCCATTCTTCAGTTTGAGATCCAGTATTCAAAATGATCCAAAAGCCCACTGATTGCTTGATAATGAGTTCTCTGCTTTCAACAGGTTTATTATATTAAGGCAATGAAACAGAAGGCTTTTCCCTGCCTGTTTTGCAAGGCCTCAGCTGTTGCTGCTGTAGATCAAGGGTTAGCTCCTCGGCTGGTGTCAGCTGGCCTTGATTTCAATGAAATGCCATCTAATTATATCAGCTGAGGATCTGGTCCACAATGCTTAATTATTCCATTGGCTGGAACAAAAAGCTGCCTGGCAATGCAAGAACAAAACCTGTTATTGTTGTTGCTAAAGCAATGTGATTGGCCTTTGGAGGGATCACATTTGCTCTAGTCATTAAGTGGAGTAGTAATCTTGCATATAGCTACATTATGGAGGGGCTGATAAATCTCCTTTTAAAGTGGTAGGATGTTGTAAAGAAAATCAGCTGTTGTATTGTTATCTGTATTATTATTTAAACTAAGTCAAAACAAATTATCTTGATGTGCATGACACAAAAGCATGCATTACTTGAGTTACCATAACTTCATCTTCCTATAACTTCATGTTCCCATAACGACTGTTTCCTGTTTGCTGTTTTCAAATAACTGCATTCCTTGTGCACTTTCTGAGTTCAAGTAATAGTGCGTGAATCTTCTCAAAGTGTGTAAAACATGGCTTGCTAAGTTACACAATTATTTTGCAAATTCATTGAAATTGATGGAGCTGCATGATTTATGCTTGGAGAGAATGTGTCCTGATGGTAAAACAAGATGTAGTTACACATGAACAGGGGGAGCTTCTGCATGCTACAGTGTGCAGTCACACACAGACCCATTTGAGTGCATATGAATATATAAATGCATGCACACGTGAACAGTTTAATAGTATCTTTAAGAAGCTGTTCCGGGGATTCTTTTTTGTTGCTGTCTAATTGTGATTTGTATGGATGTTTTGACTTAAATTGAGCTTTTTTTTTCTCTTCCTTGGCTAAATTTTTGATCAATAACTTTAAAACTTGAAGTAAGAGAGCAAACCACAAAGAAATTTTAAGCATGCCACAGCCTGAAATAGAAATTAAAATACTAATAAAACGCCCTCATGGGAGAGTCTTACAACTAGGCAGTGTAACCTAACAGGCTGTGAATTCCTCTGCCCCCAGGAGACACCAGGACTATTACCCAGCTTGGACGCTCCTAGGCTATATGTGATGCTGAAAAGTTGCTTCAGTTCTGTTTCATCATGTGATAGGGAGGATACCATGGAGCACTTTGAGATCTATTAGTAAAAGCCACTATAAGAGAGAGACAATTATGATATTTGAAGTCTCCCTTCTTTGGAAAATAATTCATACTCCTGACTTTAACCCTACAAGAAACTGAAACTCTTAAGAATAGTCTATATAGGAAGCCCTGAAACACTGGGACTTCTGGTGAGTCCTTGAGTCATGAAACCCCTTAAACTTAGTAGTGTCCTTATGCGTATATAACTAATCATGTATCCTGAAGAACAGTGTGACATGACTGGAAGTGCAAAGCACAGCGAGTCTCTCCAGTGATACAGGGGCTTGTGAGAACCCTGTTGCACCTCCTCTTTCCCTCAGTCCCTTCTGTTTTCCTGCTGTCCCATGTTTTGCTTGCATCCTGTCCTAACAGTGTTTTCCTGAACACTGTTCAAACACAATCACAAATCTGCTTTTGGTCATTTTATATTAAAGACACTGAAAACTTTGACCATGGAAGATTCCTGTGTAATAGTTACCACTTAAAAATTAAAAAAATAAGGAGTGTTCCTTCTTTTCCCACCAGTTGATATTTGTTTGATTAAACCTTGCCACACAACCCGCTATAAGCTTAGAGAAACGCATGCGAAAGGCAGGTGCTTGCAAGGGGTTCTTGAGTTACCAGCAGCCCTTTTTCTTTCCTGCCTTATGATTTGTTACTTATCAGGTTTTGTAGTGAAAGCACAGTTGTGTAAAAATTTAAATTAAAAAAATGTACTTTCTGTATTCCTAGTCCCTGATATTTTTTTTCTTAATTTATGAACTAAATGCAATTTTCCTTTCTAAAGAATTGCCACTTGCCCTATGGTTCAGGCTTCTCCTTGCTCAATTCTCCAATTCTGCCAGGGCATCCTGATGCTGCTGGTACCCTGCCAAGGCAGCAGCTCTAATGATGACAATTCCTGCTATACACCTTTGATCTGAATTAAACTGTTCTAGCCTGAGTTAGGTGGGCCCAGAGCTGGCTTTCTGTTCCCTTAATAAAGTGGAGAGTCTGCTGTTGGCTTGCCAAAGGAGGTGATGAACATCTCTGGTGTTTCCCTCCCTCTTCCCATCAGCAGGATGGGGTTTCCTGGAAGAATTTTGTTGTCAGTGATTTGCACTTTTTGAGTCCTATGTTTGTCTGCTTCCCTAAGGGCTTTTTCACGCTGTCTCACTTCCTTGGGTTGTCCTATTGATATGTTGCAGTAGTAAACTCTAGTAATGAAATAAGGTTATTTTGCATTTCCTGTTGAAGGTGGGAGGATGTGTGTAGACCTCATGGTAAAGCAGCTGTGCTGTTACGAGAGAGGGATGATCTATGAGTATGGGAATGTGTCAGGGTGCTAGGAGCAGGTTTGTTTTCTGGCTCTCTTACTTTCTGTCAGGTCTTGGGCTTCTCCAAGGTCTGTATTCAAATATTTGAGACAGCCTAGGTGCCTGAGCTAGAAGCATAATTGCTGTATACTCCCTTGTAAGTCAGACCTAATTGCCTTTAGGGTTGTCATTTAGTTGGAAGACACCAACAGAGTTCCATATATAGGTTGGAGTAATAAGACTTGATTTATCTGCTCTATTTCTTCAGAATGGGAATGCTTTAAGGCAGGGCCCATCCTTTTTTTCCTGTTTGTACAGTGCCTACAGGAGAAGAACTGTGTCCTCAGGTGGAATACAGGTTAGAAGAAGGATGGAGATAATATATATGTACAGTGTCTGTAATCCACTAGCGAAAGCAGTTGCTCACTTACCTTCTCTGCTGAGCAGTTGCCAAGAATGTGTCAAGGTTATAACTCTCAGGTGGGCTGCAAACAGGAATATCAGACATGCAAATTGAAAATGGTTTTGAGCGCAGCCTTTTTCCTTCTCTGGCTCTTTGAAGATTGAGGGAGGTAACTTAGAAAAAGAAGGTTTCCATGGAAATTTTTGAAGCCAAAAGAGTGACTATTAGTTGGTGCTTTGTTCTGTGTTCTTCACACCTGATAGAAGTCACAGTGTAAATGGACCTAACTGCTGAGTGACCTTTGACAAAACCAGACAGGAAGCCTTTGTTGTTGTTGTTGTCAGTGTTGGAGATTTCTTTTCTTCAAGGCAAGAAGTCTCTTTCAGTGAAGTGATTCACTAGTTGTAGCTGAAACTTTGAGACAGGAACATGGTGACAAGATAGAGATTGCAGAGAGTAACAAGGCTCAGTCAATTATTGACTAGTCAGTCTCAGCACCTTTGTTTTCTTTGCTGACAAAATATCATGACCTTTATATACTGACGAGCCTGCAGGAACCAAGCTTTGACCATTCTGGGTGTCACTGTGGAAAATGAACATTTTCTTGTTACAAAGTGACTTGAATTCTCTCCTTGCAATGCTTTTCCTATTATCTTTTAGATTAGCATTCTGTATGTGGCTGTCTGCTCTGATTTCTGCCCTTTCTCATGGAAAAACATGCAGAATAGGTACAAGCCAGTATAGTAGCTTTTGTCTCTCAAAATATTTCAGAGACTCAAAGCTAGGTAGAGCAGGGCTCATGTGGCCCAGATGTCAGCTGGGACCCTTTAAACGTGACTGCCATACATACAAATGCAGATATGGTGATGCATATAAATATCAATCCTTCTTCAAATGGCGTATCTGCTATTTCTAATGGAGCTAATAGTTTTAAGAGCAGAAGGGTTTTGTAGTAACAGTGTCTGCAAAGCTCTGCTATGCTCTTATTTTGCTGTGTGAAGGTATACATCTCCCTCTCTCCTCTCCAGCTGTCTTCAATATGCCCTTCTGTCAGGTTACTCAGTGCACAGGAACAGGAATTCTCTGTGCCTCTTAGGTGTTACTCCTTTCAGCACTGTTGTAGCCAGAACACTCTGAAAAAGGACTTACGCTTGAGGTCCTCAAAGGGGTAGTGCCATGGAGCTTTGTAGCTTCTTGCCTTGATGTGATGGGGAAGAGGCTGTTGCTGTTGGGTCAGTTTCCCTCAGCTTGAGGTGGGAGCAAACAAAACCTGGCTGGCCTCTTTGTTTGCTCACTGAAGTCAACAGAAGCTCTGATCATGGGTCTTCACCTCAGCAGTTTAATGTTCAAATAGTGAACAGACTGAGTTGAAAGGCTGGTGAAGCCTTTGCACATAAATGCACTCACCAGGAGTAGAGGTCCTGCTGGTGGAGACCTTGTGCATAACACCATCAATGTGAGTAGAGGTCCTAGTCAACTCGCTAATAGTCAACCCTTTGCTGGACTAAGTTTTGCAAAATCCACATTCATAATAGTGGGGACCTTCATGGAGCTTAAGGTCACAGATTTTTTTGCTTATTAATAATAAGGTCCATTTTGGAATTCCAGGCTACAAATGGAAATGGGATAGGTTACTCAAGTGCAAGAGGTAACAACTAAATGCAAACATTAACTTTCATTTTAAGACGTGGAGTGATGCAGTAAGATTCCTGGTATCTGATTGCTTCTGTGCCACAGATAACAAAAAAGCCAGCAAGAAAAATGAAAATTGCATGAAGAGCAAAGCAGCAGCAAATCCAAAAAAATGCTTCAAAGGCAGCACACTGAAACTGGGAGGGCTTGAAAAAAACCAGCTTTTGGAAAGAAACACTAAAAGGATAAACATCAAAGGAAGAACAAAAGGAAATAGGGACAAATAAATTAACAAAATTATGAAGTAAAAGAACAAAATGTCTTGCTCAGAAGGACTGAAAATGAAGTACATGAAGAAATAATGAAACAAGGGAATATCAAGGGCTGTGGGGGCAGTTTGGGTTATGGGGATGGTTTGAGCTATATTTGTAGGTGATTGCAGTCCCATGTGAAAACTTGCTTTACTTTTCCTGTTTTTTCTTTCATATTTCTTATTGTTCCTTAACCCAGAAAAGATAATCATAGGTACATTCTATTAATAATTACAGGTAAGCTGTGGCTACTACCTCAGTCCCTAGTGGTAACACAAATAGCACTGTGAGTAGTCAAGAGCTGCTTGGGTGCTTTGCTTTGTACCACTAATAGGGACAGAAGTGGTCAGGGAGCTTAGAGATGGCAAATAGCACTGGTATGTACTTAAGTTTGGGTAGAACTTAGGAGCTTGCTTACTGGCAGGGTGAAGGTTGTGTGGGGATAGGAAGGAGGTTGCTTTCTCTAGGGAGTCTTTGATAAAGGTCTGACAATGTGTGACTTGTCCCATCTGCCGAATGCAGAGGGATGCAGAAGAACATAGGAAGTACTGCTGCCAATAAAGCCCATAGGGCTACTTTATGCACTAAGGAAGATGCTGTTTCCTAGACTCTTAGCATGTAGCTGTTATTTGAAAACTCATGGAGATCAGCATATAAATTGAGGCCAAAAGGTTCTGCTGTGCAGCTGCTCCAAATGTGCTCCCTCTGCCCTGATGCTCAGAGCACAGTGACAGCAGCACTGGGGTAAGAGACAAGGCTTGCTGTAGATGTACAGTGTGTAACAGATGCCCAAGCACACTTCAGGGTGAACCTGTTACAGAGGCAGCACAGAAGTCGCAGAGCTTAATCACTGCATTTTCCACCTGTTTCAGTGTTTTAAACCTGTGGCAAAATGGAACTGAAATGGCCAATGTATCTCATGACTGCATCCAGGCCCATACTGTTTTCCTTGTAAAGGACTGCATAGAGAGTTGTTGAACCTCCCCCTCCATACTTTGTTTGGTGTTTTGATTTATTCTTGGAAGGGTGGCATCAGCATTGCTGCAAAACAGGTCAGGAGAGGTAAGGATGCTGGAAGGCACAGAAGTACGAATAGTCTATAATGAGTTGACTGTGGCTGGATGCTGGGTGCCCACCAAAGCTGCTTTATCACTTCTTTCCTCAGCTGGGTAGGGGAGAGAAAATAGAATGAAGGGCTCATGGGTTGAGGTAAAGATGGGGAGATGACTCACTAGTTACCACTGTGGGCAAAACAGGCTTGACTTGGGGAAATTAGTTTAACTTCTTGCCAAATCAGACTAGGATAATGAGAAACCCAAATCTTAGAAACACTTTCCCCCCACCCCTCTCCTCTTCCCAGGCTCAACTTCACTCCCAGGTTTTCTTTTTTCTACCTCCTCCCTTCCCAGTGACACGGGGGATGGTGAATGGGGTTTGCGGTCAGTTCATCACATGCTGCCACTGTTGCCCTTTCCTCCTCATGGGAGGACTTCTCACACAGTTCCCTGTTCTAACATGGGGTCCATCCCACAGGAGACAGTCCTCCATTAACTTCTCCAGCATGAGTCCTTCCCATGGGCTGTAGTTCAAGTCCTGCAGCCAATCTGCTCCAGCATGGGCTTCTCTCTCCATGGCAGGGCCACAGGTCCTGCTAGAAGCCTGCTCCAGCATGGGCTTTCCATGGGGTCACAACTTCCTTTGGGCATCCCCCTTCTCTGGCATGGGGTCCTCCTTGGGCTGCAGATGGATATCTGCTCCACTGTGGTCCTTCATTGTCTGTGGGGCACAGCCAGCCTCACCATGGTCAGGAGCATCTCTGCTCCCTCACCTGGAGCATCTCCTTTGTCCTCCTTCACTCTCTGTGATGCATGCAGAGCTGATTCTCACCTATTTTGAGTTCATTCTCTGACTGTGATTGTGCAGTTCCCTGCCCTCACTTTTTATATACATTATCCTAGAGGAGCTGCCACTATTGCTGATGGCCTTGGCCAGCAGTGGGTCTGTGTTGGAGCCAGCTGGCATTGGCTTTATTGGACATGGCGAAAGGTTCTAGCAGCTTCTTGCAGAAGCCACCCCTGTAGCTCCCTGCTACCAAAACCTTGCCTTGCAAACCCAACACATAGCCTTACTCCAGAGGGAAATATTGGCAGTTTGTATGCCCCTGTAGCCTCTTCCTGCCATTAAATTTATAGAGGCTGTGTTCTCATGCAGCAATTCACCTGCTTCTTCATTGCAGTGGCAGCAAGAAATGGGCAAAGACTGCAAATGCATTCTTGTTTCTACCCCTCAGTAAGTGCCATCTAAAGTAATTTAGTTCTTTGCTTACTAGTACCTGACAGCCAGAAGGGCTGAGAAACAGATGACACACAAGGAGTGTGAGGAGAAAAAGAAAACCCTGAGGCTCAAAGAGGTGAAAGAGACAGCAGCAGCAATTGCTTCTGAAGCCTTTTAGTGGAAGGTCTGTAGAGAATATTCTCCTTCTCTTTACACTTCAGACCCCAGTGTCCAAAGGGCAGGCAGAGACTCCAGTCACTGCCAGCCCAATCCTCCAGAAGTGCTGCTCCTTTCATTGGGCAGGCTAATGCCAGTAGTGGGAAAGCTTGTCCTGGGTGCTGAATATGCACATTTGCATTCTTGAAACCCAAGTTGAACTTTTATTTGGTCTTTCTGAGTCATGATTAAAACAAATAAAAATGCAGGAATCACAGTTGTGGAGAAAAGCAGCAGAAACGGCTTTCTGGCACAAACATATGCAAGCCATATTTCTCCAACAGTAATTTCCCATGGAAGTTTAACTTCTGAAGGAAAGTTAAATTGAACTGCAGGTTTTGTAACATAAGATGGTATTGTCGGCTTGACAGCTGTAGAGTGGTAACACAATATGAAAGAAATGGTACACCCGTATTTAGAGCAAAAGAACAAGGGTCTCTTCCCAGAGTCAGCGTTAGTGCTGCCATCCCTGTGTGACTATGGCAGTGTCATTTAATTTCATTGCATCATCTGAAAAAGGGTGTGAAATTAGTACCATATGCAGCAGGCTTATAAAGGCCAGGGAGATAAATCATAAGGAGAGAAGATCATATTGTCCTTTAAAGAGGGGGGGAAATTTGAGGCTGTGCACATCTGAAACAACTGTACTTTCTCATTTGTCCAGTGGATGAGTGGGTACATGGTGAGTGCTTGCCCTGCTTGGGGTGAAGGAACCCAATAGCATCTCTGCATTATGATCTTTCATAGAAGGTAGACAGGCTTTGCAACTCACCCTGCTGAGGACTGTCTTGTAATGGTAATGGGCTGGGACCTGCATGTGCTAGGGACTGGCTGTGGCTGTGATTGGCCTGGCCAGCCAGATGTGCCTTTGCTAATAATAACAGGAATTGCCTTATGAGCAAAGCTCCATCTGGGTTGCTTGCATAAGCCACAGGGTATAGGCTCATCTTCTCCGGGACAGTTATGCAATCATATCAGAAATCAAATACACAATTTGGATTTCACCTTTTTCTGAACATCTGGCTGTTCATGTTTTAGGCCTGCTGATTTCGTAAGGTTTGCATTTAGAAATAGGTCTCTGTGCATGCAGGCATAGGAAGCAAATGCTGAAAGGTTACCAAGACAATGACCTTGGAATTTATTTTCAGATTCAAGTGAGTATCTTTATATTTTCTCTAGTCAGATCAAAGTTGCTGTAAGAGCAGTGTTGTGCTGTGTTGACCTCTTTAGCCCTAATTTGGCTCTTATTTGAAAGAGTCCTTTTCTCTAATGCTGCATTGCCACCCCTAGAATCAGCAGAAAGGAGGGTGCTGGAGCCCTGCAACAAGCCAGGATGTGACCTGAAGCTGGTGGCATCTATAGAAAGAGTCAAGCTGACTTCAACAGGCTTTGGAGCAACCTTGTAAAAGGCTGCTGGCAAGGCACTCTGCAGTGCCCTTGAAGAACCTCCCTTTGCTTGTCTTTGATAGTCTGAACCTACTGACCTCTGGTGCATGCTGATTATCTTCTGTTTTTCACCAGGGAAGCAAAACTCAGGACAAGTTTTGTTGGAGAATTGTCAGAGAAGTGATGGCAGCTTTTAATTTGCTTGACTTACTGGCTGAGGTCCATGTTGGCAGATATTTTGATAGCTTATTACCATTGGAGGCTTTTCTTGATGTGTGTTCTTTAAAGCTATGTTCAAGGTATCTGGCACACCCTGATCTGTGTCCCTTTTAGAGCTAGCCTCAGGATCCCCTTCTCAAGTAAGCAGAGTCAATGGGATTGTATGTCACAGCAGCAGCATGTAAACATAAAGAAAGGTTTCATGGTCTTGTTCTTAATGTTTTTAAGCCCAGAGACTTTGAGGAAATGAGAATTTAAGTATCATAGTCTGTTCCTTCAAAGTCCCCCCATCATTTTTAACTGTTTCTAATTATTGAAGCAAATAATAAATACAATACATGCACCCATGCATATAAAACACCATTATTTGGGGCTTAGTTCATGTGTTTTGTGTAGAAATCTGGATGACAGCCAGATCAGTAAATGACTCTGATTTTTAATGGAAATCAAAACCACAACAGATGTACGGTATACTGAAAAGAGTTAAAAATAACTGTTTGCAATCTCTGTGCTTTAAACAAAATATGCAGAGCAGTGGTTGTTTAGCGTATGGAGGCTTTAACATTAATTGCCTCCACTATTTCTGAAAACTTGCCAGACTTATGCAGAGGGGCCTTGAAGTTAATGACAAATTTCATAGATAGGATTTCTGCTCACATTTTAAGCACTCTCTCCATGTTCAAACCCTCTGACTGCTATGAGCTGTGGAAATCTTTATGACCACTTGCATGTTACAGTAACTTTTGTGAAAAGATGTGCAAATGCTCAATAGAAATTAGTCCTCATCCCTGACCTACTGGAGAGCTGGGTGTTTTGGTTTGGTTTTTATCCAGGTAAATCGAGAAGTTAATTCTGGCTCACACAGCAAGCTTTTAACACTGGTGCCTCTTATGACTGGTATCAATTCTTTCTCATCACAATCAGAATAACTGGTTCAGCATTACATAGAGGATTTGTTACTTCTGAAAAAACTGCATTAATTCAATGTGCTGCATAACTCCAGACTTACTGCAATCCTTGTGAGAAAAAGGATTTGTCTTTAAGAGTTAACTTAAGTGCTATCCCAATGTGTACATCTTTTGGTGTGCTTGGCCTCACTGCAGCTGTCAAATGACTGAGAGCTTTTATGTAAATCATTTTGCCTGTACACATTTGTAAGCTGTTGTAAAGATAACATTTCCTTCCTTTATGAATGTTGTATAGTGGAAGAGCTTCATCTCCACATCACATTTATGCTTTAATACACAACAGTGTTAAACAGTCTTTATGTAAGATACTCCATGTAGACTCAGAAGACTTTAGGGAACAGTTAAGTGAACTACCTGCAAGGCTGATTTTTAAGAGTGTTTTTACCTATTTCTGTCAACTTTAGTACAGTACATTTTTGATTCAATATGTTGCTCTTGTTTAAAAAAGAACTTGTTTTCTTAGAGCACTAAAAAAAGACCTTTGAAACGCCATGAGACTATAGCGATGAGTTATGCTGGGGAAACCAATATTATATATTTCATCATTTGTCTGGTGTCCTTGCCAGACTTCTAATTTAGCAGTGCACAGTAGTGCACCAAAGTGAGTCATGAATTCTTCAGTGTAATTACCCCGCAGTGCAAAACCCAGGCTATAGGAGTCTGAACCTTTTCCTGTCTGCTGTTTTTCCCTTCTACTTGCTTTTCAAGTACCATATGCTTTGCAGGAAGGCTGTGCAATTGCATCACAGCTTCAACTCTGTTCTGAGCAGATATGATTAAAAGCTAAATTTTCAGTTAATAACTGAAAGTCATTTTCTGGGGGACAGGCACAAAAGAGGAAAAATATGTTCAGATTATTTTTGCAGCTAGCATGTGGTTTTTAGGGGAAAAAGCTCTGGTAGAAGCAGCCACTCTAGAGCTGTAAGACTTGATATGAGATCTGAGTAAATGCTGAGAGAGCCTTGTTGACATTTAAAAATAGTTTTTCCTTGAATTGAGTTTTATACTGTATATTTGTCTTGCACATGTGTTTTAGAAAGTTATTCTTACACATGAGGTAGTTGCAAAGGGCAATTGGAGAGTTCATGCATTCATTCAGGGTCTGGCCCCATGAATAATGCAATCTTAGAAGGGTCCCAATGACTCACTGTATTATCAGTGAAATGTGAAGGTACACTTGGAGTCTCAAAATTGCCACTGTATCCAAATTCACATGCATTTAACTGTGTTCATCGAGGATCACTAATTTTTGCCTGCTTCATAAGTGCATACAAGAGTTCAAACTCTAAAAGGTTATTACAAGAGACATTCTTTATGAGGTTGCTAACAAGTGAGGTCTTCTTTCCCAGAAAAAAGGCTGTTTAAAGTTGCCTTTGGAATTTCATGTGTTCCAATTTGCAGCGCATGACTTACTTTCAACAGGAGTCTGAAGTAGCAAAGAACTTAAAAATTCAACACAACTTCTTTAATGCAGAGGAGAGACTTAAATTTCTTCACACTGTGCAGAAAGGTAAATCCTGTTTGCAGACATGCTAACTTAAATGTGTATATGTTAAACGTTAGATCTATATTTAAATTATTCCTGCCTCCCTCCCTGTGTCACAGGATGTTTGCAGCACAGGTTCTACCAGAGCGCAAAGAGCAGAGATGCTGCAGATCTAAGGGACTTTACTTCCTTCAGCTGCTGCAAGGATGGTCAATGTTCAGTGGCATATTGTTTCTAGGTGTTGTGAAAAACTGCTTCCTGAGCTCGTAACTGCATAAATCCACTTCCTGCAGAAGGCACAGGAAAATGTGGTTGTGTTTCTGAAGGCATAGTTATATTTCAGAGAGCTACTACAGAAATATTGCTATTGCAAGGTCCAACTACATGACCTTCCCCATCTCCTTCTTGGTATTTCCCTATTTGATAGAGAAATGTGCCTTTCAGTCATAGGTCTATTCAGCAGTTGCAGATGAAAGATGATTATTTTCTAACTATGATCATGGAAAAATGCAGTGACAAAAGATGCTACAAATACCCACTGTATTTCTGGAAACCCTCCATTCCCAGTTACTGTTTTGGTTGCTTTATCTAGACCTTTTCTTGTGGCTTAGCCTTACACTTACTTTATGTGGTCTTGGGTAAAAGCAATTAAAGCAAGGGGCTTGCTTATGTGAGTAGAGTTGTGCAGATGCAGGAACATTTGCACTTTGCTGTCACCGTGCTTGAGCCACACTACTAACAAAGCTCTCAACCCTCCTTTTTCAGTAATTGCATTAACTAAATTTAATAGCCTGACAAATTCCCAGACATGTTATTTCTTTTTCATAATTGTTTACAAGAATACACTGTGGTGAGAAGTTAATTCTACATCTGTGCTCTATTAGTTGCCTTAGGTTTGGGGTGTTTTTACTGAAATGGATTGTTTCAGAACTGCAATGTTGCTGTTGCAGGAGCTTATATAGAGGTGAACCTATCTAAGCTAATGGGTCATATGCACACTATTCCTTTGCTTAGAAGCAGAATAATAAGGTAACTAAAGAGTTTTGTTCTTCAGGTTATGGAGATGTTAGTCCACTATGTGGTCTGCTGTCTTCAGTTGCTGCAGCATCAATAGCATTTCTCCCAATTTATCTGTTTTTTGGGGTTTGTTGTTTTTTTTTAATTCCACAGATGCATGAAAAGTTTCAAAGCACAAGTGAAAACTCTTTCAGAAAAGAGTCCATAGCCTAAGCATTGAGCATACATCAAGGGCAGATAACAGCAAATAATAGAACATACTTGGTATGAAAGATGTTATATGAGAAGTTAGTGTAATCATATCTCAGGTGTGTGAACAAGTCAATTGTTTTGATGAGAGCATACTGGATGGAAGACTTAGACAAGACTTGCTGAGAAAGGACTTATACCAGAGATGAGGCATGGTGGATCAAGTCCAACAAGGCACTTCAGGCACTGGGACAGCACAAACAAACCACGTCCTACTCACTGTGATTATAATAGCTGCCTTAGAGAGATGGGCTCAGTCTGAATGCTGCATTACTTCAATTTTCGTCAATTAAAATCTGATGCACTTAAATGAAGCCCTTGCTTCGTGTACTTGCCGCTGCAAGATGCTGAGGAGACTGGCCCTCATCCAACAAAGCACTTACGTGATTCCATTAGCTTAAATGGCACTACCTGTATGCTTAAAACAAAGCATGCACTGAAGTGCTTCGCTGGGTTGATGCCAGTGTGTGCAATGGGTGGCAAGATTGGATTTGTAGTGATCACCAGAGTCTTGCTTTGGTTTTTGCATGCAGGCGATCTGTATGGATTCATTTATTGACTCTTAAGGTCTGCTCTTCAAGTTGAGATTTTGATAATATTAAGTGGCAATGTTAAATAAATCGCCCCCCAAAAGTGCTTCTCTGACAGAATTTTTACCATGCACAATATCAGACTGTTCAGTAATGACAAACTGAGCCATGCCAGTTAACAACACTGAAGCTTCTGAGGCAGCTAAATACAGAATCTGATGCCTTGTAACCTGTGAACGTTGTTTGGGAGCAATTGAAGAATATGATCTGAAATGGCTGATGTTCTTGGCTGAATGAAGGCTGCATAGCCAGATGCCTAGAGCCATTCTTGGATTAAGTGGAGCTACAGTCTGTGTATAATTGTGGTAAAACTATCATAAAATACTGTAATTATTACTTGGTTTTTATACTGTTTTTAGGTAACTCAGAGACACTGTTAATTCAGAAGTAAGCACTTCCACCAAGTCTGGAAAGTTAGAGGTCATTCAGGTGCAAGGGTCTATGGAGAAATTTGAAATTATTTACCTTAAATTAAAGTAAGTGGGCTTAGAAGGGGCCTCAGGAGATCATTTAGTTCATCTGTCTCTTTAAACCGCCAGTACCATATATTCCCCAGGCTCCCCAAGCTATCTGTTCCAGGGCATAACAGTCTTTACTATTAGAAAGTATTTCCTGATGTCTGAATTGAATTTCCCTAGCTGTAATTTTATCTCTCTGTTTCTTGTCTAACCTCACATGCACATGAAGAATAGATTATTCCCTTCCCATCTGCAGCATCCTTTTACAGCAGTCTCAGGGCAGTGCTGAGCTACTGTTAGTCCGTGTGTGTGTGTCCCTTACTGCAAATTTTCACACTTCTCTCATTTCCATTCATCTAGGATCTTGCTCAGGACAGCCACCTGTAAGGGACTAAGAAGGGAGCTGAGGCTGTGTTCCTAGGGTTTTGGGCAAGAAGATAGTCTAGCATGTAGAAGAAATTCTTCATCTCTGCCTTGCTTTATCTCATCAGGGAGGATCAGAATGCTAAGTGCCAGTATGCAAGCCTATGCGCTTGAGATAGTGCTGCTTTTTAACATTTAATTCTCAAGCTTCTGATTTCTTTTACTTAACAGTAAGTGAGAAAGGAGGCAAAGCAGTGGTCAGACAGAGCTGCTGCTGAAAGGTCTCTGTTTTCCCAGGAAGCTGGGTGGTAGGTTGGCATTCTTGTTCTTTCCGTGTGACCGCTGACTCGCTCCTCACAAAGGAGTCTCAGTTCTGATGCTGAATTTTGGTTGTGTTGGGCAGCAAACAAAGGCTGAGCCTGGTGCAGTTTACAAGCCATGTTGCAATTTCTATGAGCCTTGGCTGGCCAGCCCTTCAGGAGATACCTAAAGCTTAGGATATGTATAAAACAAAAAAAGAGAGGGGAAGCAGCTCCTAAAAGTTCTCTGCACTGCTTTAGCTCAAATCCAAGAAAGCCCATTTCTAGGTTGTGATGTTTCAGTTATATTCCAGTGGTTGGTCTTCCTATTAAAGATCAGGGGGTTTTGACAGCTTGGCACACTTGATAGTCCTATCTGAGCATTTGGGTGTACTTCAGATGCAGAACTTTCCTCAGCTGGCTCTACAGTATTAAAACCCCCTATTTTTTTCCCAGGAATACCTCTGAGGAAAGCCTGGGAACATCGGGAATTCAGAGAGCAGGTCTTGCATTGCACACTTTTACTGAGCAACCTTTCCCTATATATACATGTGCACTGCTCTCTTTATTATTCCCGAAGCACCTCAGGAAACTTCTGCAATGCACAGCCCTGCCTTGCAGCTTTGATAATGCTCTCATCCTGACAGATGATACTCACGTGGGTGCAAAGCCAGTTATATTTACACTCTCCCAGAAGGCTTGGTGCAGTTGTCACAACTTGTCAGTGGTCAGGAGTAAAAAGTTTGTGATTGGTGTAAAGATATTTTTCTGTTACAGAATTTGGCATGTTTAAAAAGGAACTGAGTGGCTGTGATTATAAAGATATAATCAAATGCATTAAGGCACCTATTTCCTTCACCATTAATAATGAGAAACCTGGCAATATAATCTTCTCTTCATTCTCATGTTTCACTTCTGTGGTGAGAAATGAAATGAAAGTGTTCAGGAGCCTTTTTGCACTGTGTATTTTTGTTGTCATAAAAATCATCAAATAAGTACTTCTGTCACATAATTTGAGTTAAAAATTTTCCTGGAGAAAATCTTTCCATTATCATAGCTCTTAAGTGCTCCTGTAAATGAGGATTAGGTTCTTAATTCATTGAGGTACTTCATAAAACGCTCCCTTAAACCTTACTTGCAATATGCATGTTTCCTTCTGAGGTAGTCCGTTTTGGTTTTGGCTTCCTATATGTTATATTTATTTGTTTACTAAAGTTTATATAATTTAAATCTTCCCTAAGATTTAAGGGATTAGGAAATGATGGGCTAGAGCAATAATTTTAGGTCATGTTTAATATGTTAAATACTTTTCCACTGATGCAGGTTAAGTAGTCACCAGCATTTACCATATAAAGCCTCTCTTAAACCTAATAGTCAAAGATAAATGCTGTAGAAATTACCATTTAACACTTTTGTTTGACATGGGCTTACAATGTTTTCTCAACTGAGGAAAATGAGGAAGGCTGAGTTTAAATGGTTGAATTCCATTATCTTTAATTCTGCTCTTTTTTAAAAACTGATCTTTTCACAGTTTGTCTAATGACTCCCTTGAGTTTGTTAACCTTTGTAATTATACCATTTAATTTTTCATCTATCTCTTAAATCAATTTATAGAGTAGATTCAAGACAATTTCTTCATATTCTAGATTAAGCACTCTGTTCCCACTAGAACCTGGAGTTCTGATTAGACCTCTGAGGTTGAGGTCTGTTGCTGTGCTTTGCCAATGCTGGTCTTAAACTGATCTAACTGTGGTAACACACACTGGCAATTTCCACTGGGAGACCTCCAAGGTAAACTGGGAGATTTCAAAGGTAATTTAGTCAAGTAGAATAGTTGTATTGTCACTTTCCAAAGTGATAAAGTGTACAAAAGGGAGGTGAAATAACTTGTGCATGATCAAAGAGGTGATCTGTAAGTCCTCATGGTGAATGGCAAGACCCCATTCATTGCAGTGGCTTTGGTGCTAGTTTTCTGAATTGGGGCAAATGAGACTTGGTGCAAATATCTTCAGAACCAGTGGAGGATGCATACAAATCTTTCTCTCTAGCTTAATTTGCTCTTCACACTGCTTATGTGCATGTAGGTGCTCAGCCAGGCTAGGTGAGCTTTCTTAATGGGGTGACCCAACTTCTATGTTCTGGGTGAATGAGATCTGAGTCTTACCTTTACTTTCTTACTTTTCTAGTTGGTTAGAAATAGAACTGAAAATAAACCTGGAGCTTTGAGATGTTTTGGGGTTTGACCTCTGAAACAGCTCATTGAATGAACTGTAGCTGAAAATAAGAGAATAAGTTTTGAGAAACATGGGAGGAAAATTCAAGTGATCAAGTGATTCAGAAGTCGTCAAAGCAAACTCTTTGCTGACCTCAGTGAAATGCAGGATTGGGGCTGCAGAGTGATGTATTTTCAAAAAACATACAGAGATGGTTGGTCAGGAATAAGACATGCACTGACTGTAATTTGTCTTTCCACTTCACGTCACAAGAAAAATGTGCAATCCAGTTCTACAAAAAGCCTAAACAAAGATATTTTCTCCGTTGTGTGCAGCCCTACAATCCATGAAACAAAAATTGAGAATATTTTGTGCTATACCACTACGTAGTGGATGAATTTGCTGGCAGATTAAGTCAGCGGCATTTACTATCGCAGTTGCATCTGCACTGTTAAGGGAGCTTCACTTCCAGCCAGGAAATATCTTCAGAAACATGAATGGGACCCAAAAGTCATCTTATGGGAATAAAATTTCAGTTCATTAAGTGGGAGAGATGTTAAACCTCCTAGCTTTTGAATCCTGTGTTTCTGAGAGCTGACATGCCCTGACAGGGCAATGTAGCGCAGAGGTGCCCTAATGGGTTAGCCCTGGATCTTCCTGCTGGTGCTGGAATAATTGCCCTCAGCGCTTTGGCTGCTTTGTCTCTCACAGCAGAAGTCTTTACTCCTGGCTGCTTGGGTGATGAGGCTTGCAAGCGCAGGGTAAAAGTTTTTTAGCACCTGCTTTTTTTATTTTTTTTGCCTTTTTTTACTGTTACTTCTCAATTGCCTTTGAGGAAATGTTGTAGAGACAGTAGAAAGAGCTGGGAAAATATGAATTATGGAAACTTGTTCCTTTAGAGACTTTTGAGGTGATCTTTGGTTAAGGCTGCTGAGCTAGAGTTCAGGGAAAATACATGAAGCAAGTTTGAACCAAGTGGCTGTAAGATGCTTGCCTTAATGCCATTAGGAAGGCTGCTGTAATGGCTGCTCTTAGGATGAATGAGGAAAGTCCTTGAGATACAATCAAGCCTCTCTGCATCTGGGCTGCCTTAGCTTGCTTTGTGCCCATCCCTGGCAAGAATTACTCATGGCACTTCTGCTAAAGTGAAGGCTTATAACCCTTAGGAACATGCTCTGTATTTCAGTGCTTTTATGGGCTCTTAGTTTTTTCTCTTTGGTTTCTCTTTTCATTCTGTGGTGGCGAGAGCATGGTCCTTAGTCCTTCAACAGGAGTGCCCTGCCTGTGTGCACGGCAATATGCAATATGCTAAAGCCTTTCATTCAGGAATAAGGAAGTGCCTTTCCTGTAGCATGTTGCTTCAGACCTGTGTGCACAGGGTCCCCAAAGCTGCCAGTTTATCTTTTATGGAATGTTGAGTTCCTGTTAGCCTATGGAAGAGCCCTGACTCCTCACACTAGTCCCCCCTGAGGCAATGCCATGCTCAAAACCAAACATATGGAAACAGGCCTGATCCCAGCAGCTCCCTCAGTGCTGCCTTTCCACCAATGCAAAGTTCACAGTGGCAGGCAAACCTTGCTTGTCTGCCTGCATGCCACTGTGATCACTTGTTTCTGTGAAGCTCTCAGGGTGGCTTCTCCAGTGAATCATCTGTGCTTCCAGTGATAAATCCTGTGATCCAGTTTCACCTTCCAGCAACTGGCAGGTCTTGGAAACAAGCTGGCTAGTTCCTGAGATGACTAAGTTCCTCTCTGCATCATGTCCTGTGCCAGAGCCCCCTATGGAGGGGCCTGGGATGCCTTTGCTTCCAGCTTCCTGATCCCCAGCTCACAGGGGTCATGTCACTGCAGAGCTGTGACTCCTTGTGTGGTTTTCTGCTCCTCCTGAGTTGAGAGAAGCTCCCCTCATATTTCCTTTTCAGTCCTTCCCAGATCAGTGCTGTTGCATTTTTTTCCTGCCAGATGACTATCACCCCCAGCTCTCTTCCTGTCTTGCTCCCAGCCCCTGCTATGACTGTGACTGGATGCTTTCCCATCCACAGGCCTTTGGAGCTGCTCTAGAGGTGAATGGGAATTGCAAAGGGATTGTATTTTTTGGACGAGGGCATCCCCAACTGTGCCCTACAAGAGAAGGAAAAGTAATGTATGTTCTAGGTCCATATCCCTTGATCTCTGCATTTGTTTCCCAGTGTATGGAGGAGCTTTTTTATGGAAAAGACCATCATGTGCTCTATTAAAGCTTCCATGGACAGTTGCACAGAAGCTGTGTCCTCCTTTCAATGCTGGACTAGATGGATGGGCTTTTCCCAGGCTTCCTCCTTTATTCTTTTTCTTCTCCCCCAAAAAGGAAACTTCTAGCTCTGCCTCTGATCGAGGGGTAAAAGAAATGTGTTTTTTATTAACTGTTGCATAGAAAATCAGTGGCAGCACTGAGAGGATTAATTTATCTTCCAGCTCTTCAACTTGTACTTTAGTCAACCAGACAATGCTCATTGCTTATATGTAAAACCCTTCCAGAGAATATGCGAAGAAGAACACATGTATAATGAAATAATAAGTCTTGGCACTTCCTACAGAAGCAGACAAACACCCAGCTGTGATCAGTTTATTTAAGAGAAGAAGCTGCTAGAAACAATAGTAGCCCAAATAATTAATGGGAGAAGAATTTGATCTCTGGCTGGTGGCTGTAATAAATTTCTCATCAGCTCAGTTCATTTACTCCAGGTAGGAGCCCCGTGCAGTGATTAAAGCAGAATATTTTAGGCACAAGGGAATGTAAGAATTCTCCCAGTGAACTGGACAAAAATAGCTCCACGGGTAGGTAAATGGACGAGAAAATGCTTGTGTTTGAAGTCCGTATAAATTGGGGAGCAGTTATTTTTGTTGCTCGCTCCTTGCAGGTGACACTGAAGCAAAATGATATTTCTAGGACTATTGTTTTGTACAGACTGTCCACTTTTTCCATTAGCACCTCAGGAACTGAGGCCGGGTAAAATCTTGTCCTTGGTGTGATTACCAGGCAGGAAGATCTGGGAAAGGTGCCTGGGCGGGAGGAGAGGGAAGGTCTGCGATTGCTGCAGAGGAGGGGAGGGAAAACTCATCACTCATATTTTGGTTTGCTTTAACCATGGGAGGTGCCTGTGACCTGCATCTCCCTCCCTCCCTATAGATATCTATGTAGATATCTATATAGATATATAGCCACTGAAATACAGGCAGAGATGTGGAGCAGACAGAGCATGGAAAGGACACTGTCCAGACAGGACAGTGCCTGCTAGGTGCCTACAGAGCCCTTATCCTTGCATTCACTCCTGCCATATATGTGAAGGCATATCATGCTCTTCTCTAAATGTGAAGCCGGTTTTTGTGAGGATATTTGGGTACCTTGGGTTGCAATCACATACTTTGAAGAGGCAGAGAAAGCCCCATTGCCTTTCATCAGAGCAATACAAGACTAGAAAGTGCCACTGGGGCCAAAGATGGCAATTTATAACTCATAATCTGTGCAAGAAAATGAATAAGCAACAACATTGTCCTAAGAAACAGTTATCTTTAATGTTTTGTTACTGTTTTGTGAATGTTGATAATTCTTTCTATATAATTTAGCATGCTGGGTTCTTCCATCCTTGGAGCTCCTTCCAGATGGGAGAGGGAGAAAGAAAGCTGTCATGGCCATCAGCATGTCATTAGAGTTAACGCAGGAGTTGTCAAATGTTTCCTGTTTGCTGCTGAAAAGCTCTGTATTAGCACGAGGCTGCAAAACTGTAACATCTATTACCAGTGAGTATTATTTGAGAAGATCATTTAGTACCTGTCAAGGCTGCTCTAATATTTTTTTGGGCCTAAGAATTTATAAGTGGGAAGATGTGCGTGTGTGTATGCGCCTGCACTTCTGATTAATTGTAATCTCACATAATGCACTCCTCAGCTTGACATTTTTAAAGTAAGGGTAGGCTGGCCGACTCCTGAAATTAATGATGATTCAGATTTTGGAGTGTGAAAAAATGGATAGAGAGCTTTCTATAAACCCTTTAGACACAGCTAGAATTTGGACTGATTTATTATGCACTTCTGTGCTCTGCTGCTCATGTCATGAAATCTTTATGAATTTATTGCAAGAAAATGGCTCCTTTTTACAAATTTGGTGCAAGGAGAAGATGGAATTTGTATTTTAATTGTATTTTGATAAATGAAAACAAAGTCAGTCAGGGCTGTGGCCCTCGGTACACCTGGTGAATTGAGTCTCTAGTGTCCCTAATTCAGAAAGGCTAAGAAAGAACTACATCTGCATGAATTCCTGTGTGAGACTTTTAAAAACATAAAAGCTAACATATGCTGGGGTAGCTTATTTGCCTTTCCTTGCAGGAATAAATTAGCAAAGTCAAAATACTTCCTAGCACTTCAGCAGGAATAGTCTTTTGGTGCCTCTCCTTTAGGTGTTAAACTTGTTAATGCATTTCTTTAGACAGATTAAATTGTCTTCCAGCTTTCCTGAAACTGTGGCAGCAAAGGTATTAACTTCTGAATTCAGTGAATGCCCTGAATAAAGGTCTGCTGTGGAGAGGATGTTATGGAATTACAGCTGTCTGCACAAGGAGTTATTGAGAAACAGCCATGACAGGATAAAGTCTGCTGTCTTACTCTGAAACACCTTTTGTGTGTAAACATAATTAACTTTATCATCCTTAATGATCTTTAGCTGGGAAGTTTCTTCGTTAATATTAAGGATTACAATATAGCAATACCTGTGTGCTCAGAAGTCCAGAAGATGGAGTTAAAAAAATAAGGCACTGCCTGGGCTCTTGTGAAATAACTCATGTGATCTGGATCTACAGAAATGTTTGTAGTGGTGTGATGGGTATCACTGTATCTCCATCGGATATCAGAGCCTTGCTGGGAGCTGCAAGCAGGTTGTTACAGAAGAACAATAGGATTTTTTTCATTAAGGTCTTCCCTGTTGGCTAAGAAAGATAAAGCCTCTTCCCCTACTTGACTCATGCAGTAGATAAGATAAAAATCTATGCATAAGATAAATTTTAAGTGCAGCAGGATCTTGGAAGAGGCATTTTCTAGGAGAGAAAACTTAGCAGGCATCAGTTTGCAAAAGAAAATAGACATTGATTTATACTGTGTTACAGGGGAATTATGGTTCTGGTAGTAAAAGCAAATCCCAGTTGTTGGCTCCAGATGTACTTCCTGTTGGAGACTGAATTGTAACAAAGGCATCATCCGCAGGTTGTAATTCTCCCCTCTGGAGCTTTTGGAGGCTGGGCAAGTTCAGTTGTTTGCTCTGAGATCTCCCTCATGCCATGTTAATGTGCATGGCAATCATTTGCAGAAATTGCTGACCTTAGCAGGCTGCAAGGCTTGTGTCTTATGTGGATGAGTATTTCTTGAATTTCTGTTTTGTGGTGAAGACAAAGACCTTTTCCAAGTTTATCATTCGTCAGCCTTACCTAATCACTGTAATGACAGCATCCCCAGTCATTAGGATATCTCAAAACCAAACAGGAGGGTTCTCTTGGAACACTACCGCTTCAAAACAGTGACAGAGCAAGAGAAATTGTCCATTTTTCTCCCTTGCAGAACTTATTTTCTGTTTCCTCTTATCTTTGTATGTGCTGATTTTATGCATACGTATGGCTGGGATAGTTAATTTTCTTCACAGTAGCTGGAATGGGGCTACATTTTGGATCTGTGCTGAAACACTTGATAACACTGATGTTTTTGCCTTTCTAGAGCATTGCTTAAACAGCATCAAGGCCTTTTCTGCTCCTCACCTCACCAGTGAGGAGGCTGGGGATGCACAAGAAGCTGGGAGGGAAAACAGCCAGGACAGCTGATCCCAATTGATCCTAGGGATATTCCTTACCCTATGATGTCATGCGCAGCATATAAAGCTGGAGAAAGAAGGAAGAAGGGGATGTTTGGAATGATAGTGTTTGTCTTTCCCACTAGTTATTACTTGCTCTCATGAATATAGATTACAGGGATTGTGCTAACACTTTTTTTTCTTCTTGCATTCAGAAATCCAGCCAGTGTTCTATGCAATTCTCTGATAGCGTATATGGGTCAGACTGTATTCTGAGTTTGCATGATGAGCTCTGGCTGAAGTCCCTAGGGATGAATAACCCAAATACAGGCCTGTATTCCTCTAGTAACTCTGTAATACACTACTCATTATGCGAGTACTTGAGTACCTGTGCTTTCATGTTAAATGTTATACAAAATGTAATTTAGATGTTCTACTGGTTGCTGTCTCAGGGAATATTTCTTCTCTAGGTGAATAAATTCTTCTGTTTCTAGCTTGAATAATGCAGTTGCAGTTTTTACATTACCCAAACTTACTGTTTTTTCCACTACCCTCCCCTTTGTATAGGCACTCTGCAGGTTCTCTGGAAAACAAGACTTGCACCCTGAAACCTAGAGTAAATGTCAAATCTTAATATGAACTAGGCTTGAGCTGAATATTGAAACACATATGTCATTAAAAAATGCCCAAAGATTCTTCAATGGAAATGAACCGAAAGGGTCTTCTATGCGGTGCAACATTTGACTGAGGTGGAGGCTAGAGCAGAATAGGTTTTTACTCTTAGTCAGGTTGGATGTGCCATGCTTTAGATGTGTCCTGCTGGAATCCCTTGCTGTAAGAAAGCTGGGTTGTCAGCAGCTGGCTGGTAGCCAGTGTGGCCATCTCTTCATGAGAAATGGGACACACATGCTCTGGGTTTGCTGAAACCAGGTAATTAACCAGAGGATGAAAGTGAGAAGGAAATAGAAGGGTATTCAAGTATGATCATCAGGGATCTTCCAAAATGGATTGTAATAGGAAGTGTCAGAATATGCTGGCAGTAAAATCCAAAGATGAAGTGCATTCATTTAATCAATTAAGGTCGATTGTAGGAGTCAAAGGCACTGTACTGGTTGCAGCTAATGCAGAGTTTAAAGCATTTTATCATTAGCAATTAAAAACCTGGCTTGACTTCCCATTTCAAATCTGTCCTGTGTTTGTAGTAAGCATTATAAATAATACAATAACAGTACGATGAGTTATTTATCACCCATCTTAGTTGCTTGAGTAAAATTGTACTGTACTTAAACAGGAGCTTTTCTCTCCTAAAATAAATTCGAAATAGCCAGTTCCTACCACCACTTTGTGAATTCCCTTCAAAACTGTTTCATACCAATACCCGCCCATGACTTCTTTCAGTGAAGCAGAAAATGATCAGGGTTATAAATATTCCCTTCTGAAAAAATTCTTTTATCAAATGCTGATCCTCACTTTAATACCTCACAGAAGTATGATTTTTCTACATGTGTTTTGTTCATAGTTTGAGAAAAGTCTTAATGGAGATAGACTTATACAGCAACAACATCCTTTTGCTGTAATAGCTTAGCTGCTCAGAGAACTAACTGAAGCTATCCTGACAAATGAATTTTTATGGGTGTGAGCTGTATTTCCCTTAGGGGTGTGTGGGGTCAAGTTGTACCAGCACATCCTTCCTAATGCAAGCCAGTCCTAGGCTTGAAGGAATGAGCTACACTGGGACAGACATTCTTCTGCTAGTTTAAGGACACCCGTACCAGGCAGTGGGTGTTGTGAGCAATGTGTAGCTATTGTGTGGATGCAGGCTCAGAAAATGCCTTCCTCGAAGCGAGCATGTCTCAAAGGTCCCATTAAAGCATTTTCCATCTTTCTAGTCATATCAAATAAGAAAAGTTTGGCTCAGTCAGAAAGATGTTTTCAAGTGACTCTTGGCTTTCAGACCTGGCCTCCACCCTGTTCCAAGCGTACTGATTCAAATGCAAATATGAAATTGTACTGAATGCAGCTGAAAAAATATGGATGGCTTCTCAGCTAGAGTGAGGCTGTTCTTCATCTGCGCAAACAAACATTTCATGCAGATATCTTCCTCTTGCTAGCTCCAAGAGGCAAATATTTCTGGTCCTCAGTCCTGTTTGTTCCCTGTTTCCAAGGGGTCAGACAGCTGGGTTTTTTTCCTGTGTGTTGCCTGGGGAGGACTGTTCAGCGCATGGATTCCCAGAAGAATCGCTCAGATGGATTGGTACAACCTGCTGCCTGATGTGCCACTTGCTGAGGTGGAGCCATAGGGTCTGCTAATAGATTGGACAGCAAAGGAAATAATATTTGTATGATCTTTACCCAAGAAGAAGGAAACAGTGGTGCACACAAACATTTTTTTCTAAGCTCTTTACATACAGGGTTTTTTTTACTTACATATTCTCTTTTTCTGTTTGCTTTTTCCTTGGATCCTGATACTCTGAAGGTAGAAATCTGCTTTTCATCTTTGACTCTTGAGTAACATAGGAGGAGCTTTATCCTGATCCAGTGAGTACAGTAAAAACAACTGTGGGAAACAAGCTGTCCGCCACAGATTACCGTGTGACCAAGAGTTCAACACTGGTTTCTTGTGTTTTGATCTAGTGTTCAGACTTGAGCACTTGGTATTGCAGCCTGCTCAGAGGAAAGCTTGTCTCAGTTCAGGACCTGAACTAGAGAAATGTATATTCTGTCTTACACAAAGCAGCCTAGTCGCTGATAAATTGCAGACCATGACTGAGATTGAGAGAAGCTATTCTTCAATGAAAAAAATCCATAAAAATGAGTTTCCCCCACCCAGCTGCGCTGATAAAACACAATCCCACAAAAACTTGTAAATAAAGCATAAGCCTGAGGAATTTTCAATGGCTTTGGGGGGATGGAAAAGACAATAGTAAAACATATGGCAGCCTACAGCAAAATCCCACATGGACAGCAGTGCATGCTTGACGCACAGTAAAAAATATCTACCCAAACCCCCAAGGTAGTTCAGAAGTACTGTGAAACCCCACTGCAGAGCTGACGTAACACTTGTAGATGGGCCTTTCTTCCTAAAAAGCATCTGAGCTTCCTACTCATCTCCAAAAGTCAATGTAAGCTATCTGCTTCATGTTACAGCAAATTTTTCTTGATATCCCTGGTCACAATGAGAACCATAGCACTTCTAGGATCCTGCTGTGAATTACAGCTTGACCAACTCAAGCCTTACACCCCAGTCTGCTGCAGAAAAGTTGTGTTGAGAAAGGAAGGAGGAAAATAAAGTGGGGCAGATGCAGTGGTACTACAGCAACCCTATGCTGGGGCAGTACATGCACATCTGCAAACAAAAAAGAGCAAAATCTGCTTGTTCAGCTGCAGGTGTTCAGTCAACCATACCCCTGACAACAAGACAGAACTGTTTATAGGGGTATTCACTGAGTGTCCTTCTGTTGAGTACTGAATTCCACAAGAATCAAAACTGTAAAATCATGCTGTTTAGTCTTTTGTTGTTGTTGTTAAGGGAAAAGAGAAAAAGACAGACCAGAAAATTACACAGTATTGGGCTGGTCCATATCTGCAGTAGTAAACCAGAAAACTTTACTTCCCCTTTGGGGAATTTCAAATTATAGTTTTACAACTGTCAAAAAATGAAACTAATTCGTGCAGAAACCAAATGTCTTTACATCAAAAGCAACTATTTACTTCAGAATTTCTATTGCAAGGCATTTTTGAATGTTGGTGTTTTCTGATGTGGAGAACTGCATCTGAGCATATACTCCATGAAACAATACACCCAGTTGTGACCCAGGGCTCCAATAAAGTGCTCTTACAGATGAAACTCCATTGGTCTGGGCACCAGCAAGGCTTTGGTGGATATGGCTTTAAGTTCTTTCCTTAACACAGGCTTTCTTATGTTATATTCAAGTGGTTCAGTCTTTCTGCGCCTCATTTATCTATGCAGAAATGATCAGGCCTATGTAAGATCATAGAGCTCTAAATGAAAATCATGAGAGGATCTAAGGATTTTGGGTAGAGCTGAATTACCAGAGATATTGTTCTATAAAAAGCAGGGTGAATTCTCAGTTCTGTGAAACAAGGCTGGACACAGGGGTTTGGTGGAGTTTTTCCTGGGAGTAGGCATGGCTCAGCACAGATAGGGGGGGAAAAAAAACCTCAACAGTTGGCTGGGCATCTTCACTGCAAAAAGTGGGGAGAGGGAAAATCCAAGGCATTCAGAAAGGCCCATTTGTCTAAAACATACGCCAGAAAATCCTGTCTTGTTGATTGGTATGAACATATTTTCTCATTTTCCTCCTTCATTTCTGTTAATAAAAAGATGTAAGCATAGATGTGTCCTTCTACCGTTCAAGAAGCATATAGAGTAATCAGGATTGTTTTCATACAAACATGGGAATTAAAATGTTTCTCTTCTTTTTCTGTTTTTGCAAGAAAGAGAGAGCAGGCTGTGCTGTAGTGTCCTGTTCGTAATAGCTGCTATGTGCCAACACCATGGGGTGTGTATGAGTGGATCTGTGGAACTTCCACCTTCCAGAGATAGACAGTTCTCAGAGTTAGTTCTGATTTACAACTGCGCATTACTGGACCTTCTTGTGGTCTCCAGGCCTACCACTGCACTCTGAAACTTTATCCCACTGAAGTCAATGAGAATGTAGACTGCTGGCTTGCTGGAAATTACTTTTATCTCTGAGACTGTATTTCTGAGCATCTATGTGCTCCTCTCAGGCAGCACCTTGGAAGGGGAAAGGTATGTACAGGAGTTGGCTATCTGGGGCATCCATTATATCCCAGCCCAGCTGAGTATTGCAGATACTGCAGGAGAGCCCATCACTGTCTCAATTCCTTTCTTTCTCTTAAGTATCTTCATCAAAAGGAGTGTGTAAATTTGGAATCATTTAACCTTAAATTGTTTCCTCCAGTGGTGTTTCTTCACAGCAAATAGCTGGACCCAGTCAGATGGAGAAAATATTTAACCACATTATTCCAGATTTGATTACAACATGATCTATTCTGAGAACACAGACCATAATTTTAGTACATATTTATGAGGATGGCGAGGGGCCCAACAGGAAGCATGACGTGAATCCCCAAAGTAGGGCAGCCCTCCAAGTTAGTTTATATTAACTCATTGTGTAGTATGGAGAGGAATGGGAAGGTAGGAGCAGCTGCTCATAGGAGTGAATGGACACACATGGGAAAGAGGTGTTTTTTCCACTCCTGCTGCTGAGTCTGTTCTGGCTCGAGGCTGGAGCTCAGTAGCCTTGTTTGTCTGGGCATGTCCCTGGTTGGGTGTTTGAGGATGAGCAGCAGCACAGTGAGACCATTAGTGCTGGCAGGGCTGCCTGCCTGGAAAACTTGCCTGTGGCAGCAGTGCATGCACCAACCCGTGGCTTGGGGGATGCGTTGTCTGAGACACTGCATGGGGATTTGTCTTGGGCAGACTGTGGGTGTGCTCTGCACCTTAGCCTGTTCACGTTCTCTACCTCAACAGCTTGAGTTTTGTTTTAATGGTTTTTTCCTCTTAAAAATGCTAGGTAGAAATACAGCTGTTCCAGTTACAAAGCCTCTCGTGCTCTCAAGCCTCTGCTGTGGTGGTGGCTGTGCCACAGGGCAGTAAGCTCGGCTGCTGGGCTGTGCTGTAATGCCACTACAAGGTGCAGTCCTTGCTGTAATCACTGTCCTGGGCACTGAACACCGTGCACTCCCTGGATGATATACTGAATCTCCTGATGTGAATCTGGCTGTTTAGGAGCAGTCTGTGTTTTTCAGTAGACTTTCTTCCGTCCTGTGATACCCTTCAAATTACCAAGAGACACAATCACTGCTCGGGTAGGGACAGGCAAGTTCTCAATTTCTTCATCTCCCCATCAATTGCAAGAGGGACCATGGTCCCAAGGAGCATATAAGTGCCTGCAGTGAGAGCGCCCATCTGCATGATGCCTGAAAACAGCCTCTGGATCTCATTTAGAGAAGCTGTTACTCATGAGGACTGTGTTTTCTGAACACAATATTTAGAAAATCTGGCAAATTTAGGAAGAACATGGAGATGTTTGCCAGTATTTGTGAAATGTCACAATGTTCTAGGGCAGTTTTACAACTCCTTTCAATGTTTTTATTGTGTTGCATAGTAAAAGCAGGATTATCTTATAAAATAAGTAGAAAAAAACAGAAAAGGACCAGTAAAAGTTGTGGATAACACTCAAATCTCAAATAGGAAACAACATTTATTCTCAGAGCAATAATGAAGCAAGCAATAAAATAGGCACAAAGTTGCACTTAGTTTTATCAAGTACTTACCATTCTTTTAAAAGCAGTCTGAACCAAACACTACCCGGGAATTCCCATGTGCCTGAATTAAGAGGTAACAGTGTTAAGTGTGGTGAAGATGTGGGAAACGTCCTAAGGCCCAATTGAGAAGAAGAAACCACACGGTACAGTTATCTGTTCTGGGATGTTCTGCTCTTTTCTTTACTACAGTATCCAGATTAAAACTTTTGCTTATAACCTGCAGCACTGTGCATATGCGATTGTGCTTTTGCTGATGTCTGTGCAGGAGTGCATTAATAAAATTTGGCTCCTCTCCATTGATATGATCCTCCAAGCATTCACTTCTCTCTGAAAGGCAGAGAAAAGCAGGGTAACCTCATAGGCTAAAATGAACCTTCTCCAGCAGAAAGCCTAATGTAATTAGTATCTACTTGTGTCTATTATAGTGAGGTTTTCCTGCCAATATCATGCTACAAATGTACATAGGCAGCAGAGATGCTGAGCTTGCCCTGATACCTTGGAGAGGAGAAAGGGCATTCAGGATGTGTCTGTACTGCAAGATGCAGCTTTCTGTGTAGTCAAGGCAAGCAGAAATGTCTTTAAGGTAATGAAACGAACCACGATAATCACAGGGGTGGCACGAACTAGTTTTCAAGGACTTTTGGCAAACAGCATGTCCAGCATGGACCTACTTATTGCTTGAGTCTGATAGCCTTGCCTTGTGTGACAGCAGGATAGAATCCAGCCTGGGGCACTGCATGATGCTGGGCACCCTCCTCTGCTGTCACTGGGGCTCTCAGGGAAGTGCCCAGACCACGCAGCCATGCACACATTTCTCCATGCCACCTGAATGTCTTTCTGATCCTTCCCAGATCTTCGTTCATGCTCCCAAACCCCACTGGAACCAGCGGAGAAAGGCAAGTCTCTGGGAAGGGCCTCCAACAGTGGCACAAATTATGTGAGGATTCAGACAAGTCCTAACCTGCCATTTTTCAAAGTGAAATGCAAGACCCGCTGCTTGCTGATTGCTTTTGCCTTGTAACAGCAGCTGAAGCGCGAGCATCATTTGCCATGGATGACGACAAGGAGAGAAAAGAGGGATGGGGAAGGAGTGAGAAAAATTCAGTATTGAATTAAATTATGGAGGCAAACAAGCTTCTCCGTAGACAATTTTGATGAATCTATTAATTTTGTGTGTAGTGTTTAGAAATTATCATGATATATCCACTGTCTGTGCCAGAGCTAGAGAGCTAATTATATCAGATACAGAGGAAGATGTAATTATCTCCCCTTCCTCAGCAGAGCTTGTGGCTGCCACCAGAGCAGGACAACGTGAGGGCTTCCTGAATCTCATGGCAGTGGAGAAGGCCAAAAGGAGCCTGCAATGGGATGCTTCAGGTTGGGATGGTCAAGGCTGCCTTCTGCAGTGAGGCTTGGAAAAATGGGGTTCATTTTATGCAGTCCATCATGGACATTTCCCTTCTTCCCTTCAGCTAAGCCAACCAACCAAATGGGCTCTTTAAGGCTATTCCTCATGAGGCTGAACCTGTAATTAGGTGGGGGTTTCTCACAGAGGTGACATATCTCCAAGCATTATCTAAACCTTGCAAAATTAACTTTTTTAGAAAACCTATAGAAGTAGGGAGAAGGTAAAAAACAATAATAATAATAATAAAAAGCATTCAAATGGATCCAAAGACCATGGCATCTTTAAATGTTATGAAGTCAATAATTAAGTGAATTTGGAGTGTGAACTGTGTATCCACTTTAAATGGATTAATGATATGAGAACTCATACAAAATTGCTGTGTTGATTTTATGTTAATGGCTGTTTGAATATAAGCTGAACTATTAACCAAGGATAAGTGGAACTAATGTGCCAGCATTACTATAGAAATATAATTGAAAGGATGGTCTGCAATTTGCAAAGGGCCTTGTTTCTCTGGAGTGGGTTGAGGAAACAAAGGCTCCCTTGGACAGATTGGAGGGATGTCAGTTAAGGCAGGAGGGCTGTAAATGAAGGGATGCTTAAAGGAAGCCTGAATGGCTTAAGTAAAAGCTGAAAGAAGGGGAGTAATTCAGCTGTCATAGTGACATTGGAGTCACCCAGCAGGGCAGGGTCTAGTTTGTCGGGATCACCAGCTTGCAATTTAAAACCTCTCAGGGCATTCTCAGGGTTGCTGTGTTTTATGTCAGTGGCCAAGGTGCAAATATTCCCAAGGGCTTGAAGATAAATTCGTGCTTAAAGCTGCATTTCACATGAGTAAACCTTTTTTCTCATTCCACCGTGTCCCAGTGGAACATGACCCCATGACAGAGATGGGGAAGCTGCTTTAGAAGCACAGGAAAGTTGTGTTGGTAGAAAGAGGCACAATGAGTTTGAATGGCATGAAAGTAAGAGGAAGGAAATGTAAGCTGGCTGGCTGTGTGTTTTTCCAAACAGCAAAGTTTGGCTGATTGTGGAATCCCCATTACTTGAATCACTTAAATATAAACTGATAAAAGCTCTAAAGAAAATACTACAGAGTGCATTCCTGCTTTGGCAGGCAGTTGACTTAGGATGACCTAATAAGTCTTTCCAGCTCTTGGGGGCTATGGTTAATATAAAGACAGGATTGAAACAGCTGCTGAATGATCTTCTTTGTTCTCAGCCTTTGATTTTTCCCTTTCCTTTTAGAGGCAGCATCCAAGGTGATGAGTGGGCAGCCAGCATGCAGCCCACAAAGGCAGGAGCAGTTTGGGATACCCAGGGATCTTGAAGCCTTGAGTTTTCCCTCATGACTCTTTTATGTGCTAGTGTAGTTCCTCTTGGTTTGTGTGAGTGGAGGTAAAGTCAGGGTCAAGGCTTTTGATGCTGCTAATTTCACATAATGTTGTGATAATATCATGGCAGTTCTCTGGTAAGTTGGCTTTGCAACTGCAGAAGTGTGGGTTTAAGGGAAGTGCTGCAAGCTGGCTAACCAGGTGGAAAGAGTGGATAGTTTTCTGCCAGGTTAGTGGTCTGAGCTGACTCAGTGTCTCACAAGGGACAGGCTGTGCAAAGTGGGGGCTGGAGCTGTGCTGGCAGCAGCAAGGAGTGAGGGAAGGAAGGAGCAGCAGCCCTGGCAAAGGGAGTGGGATTCCCACAATTAGCAGTGTTAAACTGATGGGTCTGCTCAGGTGTGTCATGTAACTTCATGCTTCATCTGAAATTTAGGGATCAAGATGCTTTCTCTGTACACTGATTTTGGAGCTACTGCTAAAAAAAAGCCACAGGAGAAGGTCTGCTCCTTGTAAAGGAGTGTGTTCACCGCTGCCTCTCAAGGTCTGGCTTTAGAACAATAGATTTAACATGACCTAAAATTTTGAAGTGAAGCTGCAAGATCTCTGTTGCTCTTGTGTGATTGCTACCAATTTAAAAAGATACCAATGGGACCTGGTTGAATGCCTAGATGTCTGTAAAAGCCATTGATTCTTGACTCTAATGAGGGTGAGATCAGGCTCTGTAGGTTTGCACATAAAACCAGCAATGCTTTGTCAAAAAATAAATCGGTGCTCAGAATTTATGTGTGGCATCATAAGCACAGAATTGGGTAGGTGATTAAAAATGTCCTTCATAATGTGATGCTGCTGGTGTCTAAAGAAAACGTAAATAAATCCTTAATCATGTTTTTCATCCTTTTGAGGCTTGTCTGCCAGAACTACAAACAAGCAAACAGACAATAGCACCATATAGATGTTTGGAAAATAAACTGCATGATTAGCTAATCTCATCTAACTGAGGGATAATGATAAACTGGATTGTCTGTATTTTGTAGTTTATTACTACTGGTGTGGCTGTGTTTCAAGGTCAGAATTTTTATTCCTTTAACTTCATAAAAACTTCATACTTGGCAGAAATTAAAGGGGTTTTTTTATTATAGATTGTAGGAAATATCATTATTCATTGCTTAGAGGCATGAAAAATACAACATATCTTACAGATTTGGGTGAAATTCTTTCATTATTAGTTGGGTCTGGCTATTAATACACCAAATCTTGATTATTTTTTTTTCCACTCAAAGAGGTGCATTCCACATTCCCAGAATATTCAGTACCCTTAGAAACCTCTATCTCTGTGTGCAAGTTTACATTTGCAAATTTACAAATGCAAATCTGCATACTGACATGTTCCATTTGTCAAAAACCTTCTTCCAATAGTATTGTATATAACATCAAGTTATAGGACTTAACTCTCCAGGTCTCTCTTCTCCTCCCTGGAGAGCTCAGTACAGCTAAGCATAGTTCTCCATTTGTAGTGGGCTGAATCCTTCCTTAGTGCTGCATTTTGATACATTTACTCATCCTCCTTGAATATCACTTTGTTTCACTGTGACTCCAATCTAGTAATGGACATAGCAGTAATCCATTTTGCACTTACAGAGTAACATACCACTTGACAGATGGAAAGATATGTGAGTAGCTATTCATAAAGGAGAAGAGGAATGTCTGCAGGTCAGTAGCAAAAGTGAGAGCCTTCACCTGGGTTATGGAGCTTGGCAGGGTGAAAAGCAGGTAGAAAAGGTTGGGAAGAGCTTATCGTTGCAAGTCACAGAACTATAAATCCTTTCACTGCTAGACATACAAGCAGCCCCTAATGAGGTTTACATTATTGCTACTTAATATGCAAGTTGTTTTAAAGCAAGTGAAACTTGCAATGGTAATGAACACTTTAGCAAATCACATTTTTCTTCACTGGCCCATTACCCTCCAGAGATTGTTAATATCTACTAAATGATTTTTTTTTTCTCTCAAATATACTGCCCAGATAAGTTATTAACGCCTTCTCCCATGCAAAAATCATGTCAGGTCCTCTAAAAGTATGAGGTTGACTTTACAACCACAGTATCTGGAAGCAAAATACATAACCTGGCAAAACCACTTACTTCTATTGCCTACAAGAGATGCTCAGGTTATGGTTTTGAGGTTTTCTCCAAAGTCATCAGAGCTGAACAGTTGTGTTTTGTTTGTTCTGAAGGTTAAAATTATCAGTTAATTAAATGCTTTCAGTAGGTAACACTGTCAGAAAGATGCCAGAAAGTATGACAGGACTCATGTTGTGGCCACCAGCTCATGACCATGCTACAGCTCAGAGGGGGAACACACACCCACAGAATATTTTGCCACAATGTTTTTAGGCAGAAGCACTTCCTTTATGAGCAACGGTCCCCATTGCCTGACTGATGTTAAAGCATCTCTTCTTAGAGAGGAAAATGCATCTTGTGCCCAGTCTCCTGCCAACCTCTGCGAAACAGCAGCTTTGATGGTCATGTCTCTTCAGGGTCAAAACTGGTTGTCCATAGCAAAGCTGCCCTTTATAAGGGCTTGGCTGCTATATTAACAACGTAGAGATTTTGGCCCTGTGAGTAGCATGGTTTGGTCACTGCAGACTCCAGCAAAACCCTTTCTGCATGCCTGAGAAGGGAATTGAACCCCTGCTGTTTATTTGCAAGCCTTTATGTTTTTGAAGAGCAGTGACACTGTGGATATTGTGTGCACAGCCCCTGGCACCCGGAAAGGCAAAGGAGAAACCCAGCTTGGAAGCTGGGTAACTGGACAAATATGTATCATTTGCCCCTCTGGGTTCAAAGCAGGGTAAATACAGACTCCTCATTGCCCCAAGAACAGTATTTCCTTGGCTCTGGTTCTAGTTGCAGTCCTGTGGAAACCGAAGTTGATGCAGACTCAGCCATGTGTATGGGGACCTGCTTTGCAGAAGGTGCCTTTCCTTTTTGCCAGCCCATCTTGTCTCATCCTAGAGGACAAAGCTCAAAGAGGCTATCCTTCCTCTAGGGAGCTCTATGGAGGGGCATTTCCTTAAAGAAAGTAAATTCATCTTCTTTCTCTTCTCTGTCTTTCCAGTTAGGACCTACCTCCTTCCCTTCTTCCCAGCATCCTGATGGCCCTGTTCCTCATCCAGTACCAACAAGCCCTTTGCAGGCACCTCAAAAAAATTACTCAGGTTACTGTTCTGCCTCCAGTTACAGAGAGTTTGTACTCCCCATTTCTTTAATAACCTAGACAGAATAATATTAAGGAGCAGTTTAGTGAGAATGAAAAACAAACAGTGCTGCCAACTTCAACAGAAAAATATCTTGAGTCAGGGTTTCATGAATTACCAAGTAATCTTAAAAATCACAGTTAAAATGACTAAATTGGCTTCCTTTTCTTTTGCGTTCTGATTTCTGGGTCTTTAGGGTAGAGCCGTAAAGTCTAGAAAATTGCTATTAATAAAAGTTAAGAGAGAAGGTAGCTGGGTTTCTCATGTCATTGCACGCTTCTGGCAGCCAAAGCAGAGGAAAGCTGAAAAATCATAAGACTCGAGATAAAAATCATGTGAATTGGCAACACTGTTCCAAGACTCCCTGAGAGATCCTGCACCTCCTTCAGAGAGCATAACTGTGCTGGTAAAATTACACCATTGCAAAATTAATCAGGGGAGAGGATCAGATGGAACAAATGGAAGGGAGTTTTGCAATGACTTAGATTGATGGCCAGAAGAGGCTGACTCATGCCTTGCTGCAGCTCTGGTGCACGTCCTGTCATGCTGCTTTGTTCAGGGCTCTGGACACGTCTGAGATGAGGGCATGTTGCATGTCATAACTTCCTTTGGAGAATCAGGAAAATCAGTGTTCCCTGGGTCAGGCAGATTAAACAGTTTCTTATCAGGAGAGCGGCGCAGTAGCGCAGAGGTGAAACCTCTACATGATCACAGCGCAGGAAATCACTTTCTCCCCTCAGTAAAGGAAAAGGCCAATTTTCATCTTCACCCAGCCTAGGTAATATTTCTGGAGTTAGTTAAACTCATGTTTGTGACTGCGGAGTTATACTTAGTCTGTCAGACCCCATTGATTTCCAACTATTTTATTGCAATATTTTAAGTATACTATAGCTGTTCAAATAGTACTTTCCTAGGCTCTGTTCTCTGTTTGATCTGTGAATGATTTACAAACTGCTTCTGGTTTCAGAGCTTACTGTTAGGTGCTGGACCATGTAGTTATTTGGAAGTGTGTATGATTCAAGCAAATCATTGACAGCACATGAAGTGTTTATGTACAAAGGGAGATATTCAAAAGCACAAAGGATATGTGAGTGGCAAATGAGTGTTGAAAGACCAGAAAAGCACAGTTTCCATGTCCTGTGTGTACTGTCTTCTAGGTGATTTTTGTTATTTATTATTTGTGGAGTGTAACCAGCCATGTTATTTTTTACTTTGTAATTTGATGGTTGCAGCCATCCCCCAACAGGGAAATAATGCAAAGGGAAGAACAGATGGCGAGTCAGACCATTGCCTGCTGGGCAAAGCCTATGGCTTGCTCTGTGGGGTCCCAGGTTGACCTTTCGCATAATTACAACTGATGCCTTGACCAGAAATGTGGAATGAGTTTTGACTGTCATCAGCAAAACTAAGGGGTTGTGAGTGCCCTGTTCGAGGAGGAGGTAGTGTTTCCAAGCATTATAAGCATGTCTGTAGTAAAGGAGTTTGAAATACAGACTAGGCTATTTGGCAAATTGTCTTCTCAAAGTTGGTAGGTGGGGGAAAATCTCGTGAAGCTGCCTGAGGTTACTCCAGACTGATACCTCTATGTAATTTGCCTACCCTGAGACCTTCACTTCATTTGGAGGGGGGTTGTTATGAAGCATGCAGCTCTGACTGTGACTCTGCCTTGTACTTGTTTAAATATACCTTAAGCAAATGTGTGGAGCAGAATTTTTCCTTTTTTAACTCTGAATATACTGCTAGAAAGATAAAGAAAGTAAATGCCCAGGGTGGGAGGAAGATGAATGGAGAACAACATGTTGGCACTTGTTAGGGAAGAGTTTGGAAACAGAGCGCAGCTCATTCTCCTTTCCTTGATAGTGAACAATTCAGAAATAATTCCGTTACAATCAGTAGAGCACTGAGAGGAAAACCGAGTAAGAAATCCCTTACGCAAGGGGACAAAAAAAGGCGTTTCTTGGCAGACTCATACCGGCTGTGGCCTGTAGGTTGCAGCAGAGTGTATGCTTTTCATTAGGAAACGCCACTTCATCCTTTGTTTTCCCAAAGTGGAATTCCCCAGTGAGATAAACCAACCCGTGTTTGGCTGTGTCACTAAAAAAGAAAAACAACAGCCTTGATCTTGCTGGTGAAACAAAAGGATGTTGTTTCTGTCAGTTTTCGCTACGCGGGTGTGAGCCGCGTCAAGCACTGCAGAGCATGTGAATCAGTGCCGCGTGTTCCAGCGTCACAGCGCCTTCCCATCATGGTGGGAAAATGATGGGAAGAAGTAAGACGTGCCATAAGCAATGCTGGGAAAAACTGGTCCTGAAGGTCCCGTCCCATTAGGTTTCTCCATTTATCTTTTTTTAATATGCTTTGGATCCAAAATTTGCACAAATCCACGCTGTTGTCTTTTAAGCTGGTGTCTCATGTAGCAATGGAGGTATGCAGAAAATGTGACACCTCATATGGTGCTGCAGTGAGAAACTGCTCCACATTCATGTGATCACATCATGTGCTACCGAAATGAAAAACTTTAGCAGATGGCACTGATGTAGCTCTTTCTGGCTTCAAAGATAGGAATAAACGATAGCTTCGTATGTCAAGTTCATTCACTTCATTGATTACTCACAAAATATTAAATTCAGGTAAGAAAAAAACACAAAGCAAAATTATATGGACATTTCAATGGCAAAGTGTTCTGGTTTTCACCAGGAAATGGTGAGAGGAGGCCAGCTCTTTGTAAAGCCAGTCATAAACATACAAAAATACATGAATGGCAATGGGAATTATTGGCTGAACAATCTCCTTTTTGGTGGGAAATATGTGTTATCAGTATTTATACTGATCTGCTTGAAATGCCCAGGGCAGAATGGAGAAAACAGTCAAACCTCTGGAAAATTTAAAGCATGTCTTCAACTGGCTGAAAACCAAAAGTCATCATGCAGTTTTTTAAAGAAAAAGCAGTGTCTGTTTCTTCAGAGATTCATTTTGTTTATGACCAGAAAGGACCGTTAGATCATTTGCTTTGACATTTTGTTTAATGAAGGCCAGTTACCCCTGCATTTATCCTGAAAACTTATACTTGGTTAATTTTTTTTCCAGGAAAGCAACTGGCGCCTCGTTTTCATTTGGAAACTGCCATTTCCTCAGTAATTTCTACAATTTTCTACTTTCCCTATTAAAATGTGTTCTTAATTGTTTACTTGAAATAGTATGGCTTCACATCTTAGACCTTGCTTCTTGTTATGCTGTGCTCCTTTAGATGAAAGGGTCCTTTGATACCTACTATTTTCTTCCTTTTTATGTATAAACACACTGCAACCAAGTCACCTTTCCATTGTCTGGCTGGTTAATTAAACTGATTGAATTCCATACATAATATGTAAAACATTTTGCTAAAGTATTTTAGACTTTCCTACTCCAAAATTTAGCAGCCTTAAAAATTAAGTGCTAAACCAGGATAGTTTCGCTGTTGCTGCTTGCAGAGGTAAAAATCCACCCCCCGGTTCTCTTGTTCTTTTAGTGTAATCAAAGGTCAAATTTGTCTGTGTGTTTTGTTTTCTTTTCCTAGAACAAGGCCTTGTATTCAGCTGATTAACTCTTTCCCTTCTCACTCATTTCAGTGTAGTCTTCCTTGCTGCAAGTACAGCCTACACTCTTCATTGATAGCTGTGAAAATTTGCATTTGGCTGGATTAAAATGATCCTAAGTGCCCAGAATTGCTAAATAATGCACAATGATCCCCACAATTAACCTCTTATTTTCTGGTGTTAATTCTTGCATGTCAGATTGCTGAAGCTTTGCAACCATTGACTGTGGTTGGCCTGCAACCATAACGTGCTACAAACAGCCTCTCTTCAACAGATGTTTTTATAACCAGCATGTTGTGTTCTGCAGAGTTCTCTGACTCACCGAACTCTGTGTTGCATCTATGCAGTTATCTTTATCAACCAAACTTGTAATCTCATCAAGGAATAACATCAGACATATATGATGAGGCCTGTTTTCCATAAAACCAGGATTCCTGGGTTTAAGTTATATTTATATATTTTATTATTTCAATTAATTATCTTTGTTAATTGAACTTTTTATCAGTTTTTCATTGCCGTCCCTCACCTCCCATCGTTGCTGGCCAGCTGGCTCACACTTCAGTTCCATTTTTGACTTTTGGCACCATGCTTGCTGTGCTTGTGTCCAGTGTTCAGGAATTTCCTTTGGTTTAGCGTATTTATTAAAAACTAATTTCAACAGGCCAGGTCTTTGTGGCCCAGGCACTTAACATCACTGGTATTCTCTGTACCCTTCCTCTTCATTGGCAATAACTTTCCTATTAAGTGGTGGGAAGGGGAGCTGCCATCACAGCACTGTGACACCCAGGAATCCTCTGTCATGGCAACTTTTGCATTCAATTGGCAGATATTATAAGCTTTGGGCTTTTCTGTCATGATTGAACAAATTCTGTTTCTTATATAGATAATATCAGATGGTAGAAGGATTTCACATAAGACTTCAGGACAGATATGTGATATGCATGCATTAGAAACACTAGACTTCCAAAGTCATCTCTTGTGAATAGACTTCTGTAGTTCTGTCGTAGTCAAAGAGACAGTGAATTACTAGAATCTGTCCTATATGCAACTTCAGGCTAGCTAGCATTACTTGAGAGAGCTAAAACCTCAGGAATCTCCCAGTTATCCATGAAGACTGACACACATTACGTCACCAGCACAGGCCATGAGACTGCATTCCTGGGGAGCAGTATCAGTTTTGTATGCGTTACAATGCAGACATGCATGGTGTGATGTTTCCATGTGAGCAGTACTAAAAACAGCCTTAGGCACACTCAAAGTCTTTTCCAAACAGAGCTCGTGTTTAATTTGGTGTGTTACGGAAAACTCTGGGCAAGTTTTCCGCTCAGATACATTTTCTTTCACAAGGGCGCTCTGCAAAATACAGCATTCTGTATTTTTTATCATTTATCTTTAGGAAAAAACCAATACAAGATCCTATTAATTAAATACCTGTCTGCTATTCCCAGGGAGCCAGAGTTATATGCCAGAAAATGTCTTTCTCAACTGTTGGATACTTAGATTCAGTGATCAAGCAGCCAGTTTAATGCAGCACATATTCTAGTTTATATGGCTAAAGGAGAAGGAAAATCATGGTGAAAGAACACTATTGGGGTCCAACTTCCAGGCACAGAATCCATCTATTTGCAGATTAATACATCTCTTTTTCCCTCTTGTAAGTATAGATGACATAATGCTAGACTTGCAAATAGATCTTGCACACAACGTGTGAGCAAAATCAGTTCTGTGAGTAAGAGTGAAGTATGTTGCCCAAGAGGCAGGTCATTTGGTACAGGTCTAAAAGTTTCTGTCTTAGGAATAAGCAGTAGTCTCATTAGCAACAACTCCAGCCACTACTTATCTCTGTTGACCATTGTTCTCAGAAGACCTTAGTAGAAAAACCTTATGTATAAGCAACGGGTGTTCTCATTTGCAGTGTATTCATAGACTAGTTTTAAATCTGGCTAGCAAATACCAAAATCTTGGCTGAAAAGCTGTGGTGTAAGAAGCACTTACCAAAGATGCCTGCAAACACATTTCTCATCATCCACATTTGCACATCCAGAGGTTAGCTCAAATAATTAACAATAATGTCAAGTATATGTTATTTATAATTATTTTACTCATATGTCACTGAACCTATTTGTTTTCTCAGTGTTTAAAGATTCCTTCTACAAATAGGGAGTCATAGAAATGTCTAACATTAGCTCAGGAGTAGGTGGAAGGAGCTGCGGCTAGAGAGTGGCTGAGATATCCACAGCTGTTCTTATTTCCAGCTGTTTTTTGTATGTTCTCTGGGTGGAGCAGACATTGATAGCCGTTCCCTTATAAAATATGTAATAGTTTACTTCATGGTCTAATATATTTTCCAGTCCTAGGGCCTGATCCAGAGTCCACTTAGCTCTCTGAACAGGCTTTCAGTGGCACCAGTACAGCTCTATCAAATTCTTAATGAACCAGTGCAAGTGAGAGGTAATTTAGGGCCATTATCTTTGTAGGCTTGCATATGGTTCCGTGATGCTCTAACATTTGCCTCCTGAGTTCTCTCCCTGCTGCTTCACTTGCTTTCACTAGCTGTTTTCATCAGTCTTTGGAGATTTATATATGACAACTCTCGGCCTCTCACACTGTCTGGGACTATTTGCCATTGAGTCGCAGTCATTGTACTCTCTTGCCTCCTTGGCAGGCTTCCCCAGGAAGGCTCCAGGCCCAACGGTAGTTGATAATGCCTGGTGACATTTTGTGGCACTCCTTCAGTCTTGTCATTTTGTCATACTTTTCTGTGTTATGCGTCATCAGCCACAGCCTCCTAATTACAACTGGGTATTTAAGTTCATTGGCAAAGGTTGTTTGCTAATGGGTTAGTATATCCATTTCAAGAGCCTCAGAGAACAGAGTGACAAGGAGAGCACAGTGGAGCTTTTTGTTATGGGAGAGTGCTGCAAGTCCTTTCACAAGAGGCTGGTTTCCACGCACAGGGTATAGCATGAATTTGCAACATGGGAAATGTGAGTGAACGCAGGAGCCAGGCTGCTGAAAACGCACCGAAAGTAAAACCAGAGGGAACTCAAGACCCATCTCTACCTTCTTAGGTCTGCATCTTTAGGTTGTGAAAAATACGGCTTCAAATATAGGATCCAGCCATTCTGTCAGTAAGTTCTGTGTGCACTGCTCATTTGTGTGTGTCAGCCCCTCAAACAAACAAATCTTGCTTTGCCTCTTCTGCAGAAAAAGAGATTGTACTGGCTTTCTCCTACTTTGGATATACTCCAAAAGGGCTAAAGCAATTTCAAAACCAGCACGGATGTGCCAAGTACATATATATCTCACTAGTTTGATGTGGTTATGCTGGGGACTCCAGATACTTCACACCTACTGGATGTTTCTGGGAAATGTTGTTTCTGCTCCCTCAGTTCCCTGGTTTTGCGCTTGTTTATGCTTGTGCTATTAGATCAAATGAGGCTAATGACTGAGGAATAGCCATGCTTCCCAGGGATTTGAGGACTTAAATACTTGAAAGCTATTAACAGACATGCTTTGCTGTTGAATACATTGAAGCCTTTTGCTGCAGGGGATCATCCTAAAGGCTGTAAGAAAACAACAGCTCAGTATGTTGACATCAGCTCACAACTTTGTTTTAGCTAGAACAGTCTTTTTCTGATCCTAATGTAGGTCATGGCTGCAAGTTAATTTGTTCCATGTGCTATTATGATGTAGGATACATTCAGAAGAGCAGGGTTCTCCCAGGGTGAGAAAAAATTATGTTTACTAAGCAGTTATAGTCTGTTTTATTTATTTTTTCCTCTCAAATTTCCCATGTGCTTTCCCATGCTTTGCTTTGCCCTCCTCTCTCCTCGTTTTCCTGCATTAGCAGCCTGATTCCACATCACTGGCGTAACTAGTTTAATTCCCTGTGCTCTCCAGACCTCTGGGTGTGCAGGCAGAGAGCAGCCCCATCACAGTCCCCATTAAAGCATGTGGCTTCCCTGCAGCTCCCTCTGACTGTGCTTGAATTTGCAAGCTGGAGCAGGGATTGCACGCTCACCCACTGCCAGGCATTTTGAGGCTGGTGGATCTCAGCCTACATGGCAGGCTAATTTCCCTCTCTTCTGGATCCCCAGGTCCTCTTTCACTTCAGTGGGAGCAGGAAGAAGTGGATGTCTCCTAGGGCTTCTGGCTTTGCCTGAACTTCACCCACATACTGATGAGAAAAGTGCTTGCGCTTACTTTGGGCTACATAGACACCAGATTTATCTCCTGTCTGCTCTGCAGTTGGAAGTGTCGCTGCAGGGCGGACGGGTATACCTTGGCACAGCTTTGCCATAGGTGATTGGTAAAACTATATTCCTAAACCCAACTGGCAAACTGTCCTGAGCAGAGGCCTTGGGCTGTAGACACTCGTAAGCTGAGACAGTGCCTTATTTCAGTAAACCACCTATTTGACTAGTAGTTTTTAAGGCTGTTTGATTGGGGATGATAAACAGAGGAGAGGGGTTTGCATGCATCCTCCCCAGTGCTATTGCAGTGAATTTGCTCTGATACAGTGTATGTGTGCAGAAGAATGAAAAATCTAATTAGTGTCACCTGAGATGAAAGCTCTGTAATCATAACTGCAATCTCAGAACAATTAATCATCCACCTACAACAAGCCACCCGACTCATTTCTCTATTTTGTTTCCAAGTTCTTCAGATTTAAAAGAACCACTGGAGCAAAAAAGATGATGTGGGGTTTAGGATACCAGCTCAATACAGCTGACTGGTTAATTGCAGTGGGAGCACAAGCACAGAAAACACCCAAGGTGACTTCACAGCTTTTGTCCCAGTCCCCTGCTGCCATCACTCAAAACTTCACCTATCATTTTACAAGCTGTCTGTGTGCCTGAAAAGGCTATTTCTGGCAACCTGAACTAAACTAGTTCAGCCACTTTGAAGACTGCAAAGACTGGAGAAAGAATCACTTTCCCATACATATATATATATATGGGTTGAACTTCTCTCTATATAGGTTTTCCAATTTTGTTTTAGAATGGTTGTGCTAAAATGCCATGAGACAAAAGCATTGTAGTCTGAGTCCTCACTGTGGAAAAAAAATACTGAAAATGTAGAGAAACTGGTTGGGATATGACCAAGCTGCAAATTAAAGCCTGTTGCTTGGAGCGTCTTTTTCATCTTCTAAACCAGCTACGTGGAGGTTGTGGATTGCCATAATGCTGGGTGCCCTATGACTGGCCAGCGCAGTAAAAACGGCAGTGAAGGATCACATTTTCTTTATTCAGCTTGTAAGTTCATTGCACTGCATTTCCAGGAAAACTTCATTGCCACAGTACATTAGCGACCAGATCTTCAGTAGTTAGTGTGATCTAACTCTAAGTCAATAGATCTCCAGCGGTTTGTGGTGATTAGGGTTGGCACTGAGCCTCTGACACTGTCAGAGAAAGTATAATGTTTAGTTTCTCCAAAGAAAATAGCAATTTATTACCTGCTAAAATCTGAAAAAAAACCCAAGGAGAATCTTGAAGGAAATTAATTTGATGTGCTCATGACACCAGCAAAAGGGGAATTTCATCACTTTCACCATGTATGAAAATGTTACAGTTTTACAAGCGATGGAAGTGTGTGACCAGCAGTGAGACAGTGTGACTTTGATGAAAGAAACAGCGCTACAAGAAAATGTAAATATTTATGAAAAGACAAAATAGAGTCTGTAAAATTATCTTACATTTGAAACATGGATACTGCCACCAAGAATAATGTAAAGAGAGAGAGGGGGAAAAGAAATAAATTTTGCTTATAGGGACTTAGGAATAATCTATATAATGTATGTGGCTACGCAGTACTTTGGTTCTGGAGTTTTAAATTCAGGAAAATATGTCTCAGGATTATATCAGTGACAAAATGTCATAGCTGTGCCTAGCACGATGCTGCTTTCCCCCCCTCAGATCTGTGTCTCATGTTGGATCCAAACTTTCATTGCTTATTAGGGTAAACTGCCATCAAATTCATTAGGCTAAATACTCATTTACATGGAACTAGGAGGACTGAAGGATATTGTACACAGGTTACAATGTCAGATTTCCAATCAGATCATCAAGATTATATAGCAGTTTGATAAACCAAATTTCAAGCTGAAAACACAGTATTTCTGACAGCTGTAATCTTTCAGTGGTTTCTGACCCAATTTTCATACAAAAATGTCCTTGCAGCACAGGCATTTTTTCTTTCTTTCTCTTCTCAGTGCCTGTTTGCAGCTTCTCTCTGAGACATAAAACATTATCATGTAAATGATAGTTTTCTTAGAAAGCAAATCCACTGGGATTTTAATTAGAGTATCTTTGTGAACATCTGAACCAAACTGTAACCCTCTGAAGTCTTGAAGTGATGCTGAACAGTACAGTTCACATTTTCATTTCATGTTGGCTGTTAGAACCATTTGTCAAAGGTAATATTTCAAAATACACAGCTCAGTCGCATAAAAGTTCTTGCAACTGTGATAAAGTGAGGGATCTTGAAATATATACAAAAGCCTTCTTTGGAAGAAGGAGCAGGGCAAAACGTACAGTGAGAATTTATATTAAAAATCTTTAATTTATTATGAGGGCAATTTCCAGATTGCAGTGTCAAAGTCCTTCGTGTTTATGAACATTTTCTGCACTCGCCTTGTAATTGAGAGTCAAGGAGAATCTATCAAATTAATTTTAGGTTTGGCTGGAGAGTTAGACTTTTTGAAGAATACTAATGATTTTGTCCAGACATTAATAAATCTGCAGTAAAACCCAGGATGCAAAAGGCAAATGAAAGGACACTTTTGTCCTTCATTCACTTTCTCTTCTTGGTGGGCTGGAAGTATTATTTATCTGTGCTGCTCGTGACAGGGACAGATTTTTGAGTGCATGGGACAAGGTTTAAATGTGCAGAGCAGGTTAGAGAGACAAGTCAAAATGGAGAATGTTGTCCTTTGTTTGCAGAGAGATGACATTGTCCCATGAGCAGGGAACAATCTGGAAACATTAAAGAATAGCATCACCTTCACAAAGCAGAAATAAAGCTCTGGGTGACAACCGGCTGTACCTGGGAAAGGTGGGTCTACACAGATCCTCATTCTTAGCACTTTTCCTGAGCATCTTCTGATGAGCACACCTGGAAACAGGTAGTCCTGGGATGTTGTTCTGGTGCAGCCTGGCTGTTTTCAGGAGCTCTTCCTTAATTGCAAAGCAACCATAGCCACTGGCATTCCCATAGAAGTAGACATTACAGTCCACAGCTGTGTCCAAGCAGAAATCCATTTAACTAAAGTGAGAACCTGAGCATCTTTAACTCCCATTTGCCTCACTGGCAGCTGAAGACATTAATCATCTTGCACAGGATCCCGAACATCTCTTGTAATCCTAAGTGAGGATAAACAATGAAGTTGACTTTTTTTTTTGCAGAAAAGTGGATGTTACTGAAAGTGAAGCCCAAAATACAGTTTAGTCTCGTTACCACCTCTCCAGGGAAAAAAGTAATTATATTGAGCTCTAAGTAACTTACTTTTGGGCAATTTATTTAGCCTCTCTGAAATGTCAGTCCGTTCCCTAGGGAATTAAAAAGTGAATGCTGGTGTCCAGCCTATTGCCATAGCAGCCCTGTGAGGGTTTATGTGATTTAACCAAAATTACATCCAGTAATTCCTCTGTAGGTTAATAATGAAAACATAGCTATGTAAGTCTAGGGCTAGTACAATATGCAGAGCTACAGCAAAGCCTGGGCAAACATTTAAAGTGAAGGAAAGTAGTGGACAGAAGCCAAAAGCCCAGCTCTTCTCCATTATCTTTTCCTTATAAATACATACTCTTGACATCCGTTGCTCTCTCCCGCAGTGTCGCGTGTTTGGATTGGATGCCAAGTATCTATTTCTGCTATCAGTTATAGATAGATTCCAGCACATGGGCTTTTCTAGGTGGCATCATTCAAGAAGCTTCTTCAACCTGTATCTCAGTTTAAGCAACTAAAGGAATAACAGAGTGAGACATAGAGAAGAAAGCAAGCCCTAGGATTTGAAAGCAACCAAAGCAAATGCCTTCTGGAAAATGAACCTGAGGATCTTTGATACCTTTGAGTAGTTTAGGAGGGTGCTATTTCTCTTAAGATGTATTTTGGGTGGGGTTTAGGGAACTTTCTCTGCACTCCAGCTTTCTTTATAACGCATTTTCTCTCCATGGATGCAGCATATATTCTCTTCTGTGAGCATAGCGAGTGAGGAGTACAGTCTCAGGAAGAAATCTTTCTAGCACTATCTGATTTAAATACACAGCTGGATTGATTCCTAGGTTCAGCCTCAGCTCTTTTGACTTCCAAAGCCATGGCAAGACTCCAGGAAAGGGGTGGAGCACCCTGTAAAAATGCAGATTGTTCACTACATCGAAATAGCGTTAAGTCTGAAGGTATTGCCTACGGAGTTTGGTGTGCAAAGGGATTATAGTATAGAAGGCAATAAAAAGACAAACAAATTTAAGCTGATGGACAGAGACTTTTATAAAGCATAGCTCCTTTCTGTCTTGGTGTTAATCCTATCTCTGCTCTGCTTTCCTGAATTGAGATTATGGGCCTAAACAGAGCAAAATACTTAGAGCCTGTTTCTTCACAGATGATTATGTAAATGAATATTCACAAATCCCAGGTAAGACCTTGATCCAGCAAGGACACATGTCTGACACATGTCTGTGCACAGTCCTTGGAGGCTGATGATGCTCTGTACAATAAATACTGCAAAGTGATTCTGCCCTCAAGGGATGCTATCGCCCACTGAGAAGCATGAGAGAATTCATACTACTCTTTCTACTCCTATAAGAATTTATGCAAAGAAGAGCTGAGTAGGAATTTTCAATCAAAATGCTTTTCAAAAGAAAATACAATCTCCGAAGGTGGAGGAATTGAGGCCTTTTTGCAGTTTTGAATTGGAAAAAAAAATTGCCTTGAGAATTATAGACTCATGCTGCCTTGATAAACACACATATGTTCTGGCAAATGGTACAACACTGACATGTCATCTCATTGTCTTGTGAATAAGTAGCAGATCTCTGAGTATCAGTGAGAAACAGATTATTCTTTTTTTGGCTACTTTATGGGAGTGAAAATTTCCCTACTTGAGCATCTTTAATAGGCACTTAAATGCTTTCACATTAATTGTTTAGAGTTTATAAGGCCTCCTCAATGCTTTGAAAAAACGTGGAGGAAAAGAATCACTACTTGATACTGGTTGATGTTGTAGGAATTTTGCTCTAATGATAACATAGATCAGGCCCCAAACTGTCTTGTGGCTCTTTACATGAGAGAAACAGCGTTAACTCAGTGTGCCAAGCTACACATCTGGCTAGCAGGTTAATGCATTTGTGGGAAAAGGCAAATTCCATTCCGATTTATAATGCACAACAAATGCTTGTTGGTTAAAAACCAAAACAAAAACCAAAAACAGCACAGGAAAAAATCACAGCAAAACAAAAAAACCCACAAGATTTGCTACTCCGAAAATAAACTGTGGAAGAAAAGGGGGGGGGGGGGGAAGGAAAAGAAAGGAAAACCTTGTTTTTTTTTTTCTATGGAAACCAAAAACCTGCAAAAGGGAAACAGTAAAAAATCAAGCTCATAAGGATTTCTGATGATGGGATAACCCTAGGTTCTTTGTTCTGAATATAAATTGATACATTAAAATGTGCTCATAAGAGCTGTAGCTTTAGTGCGAGTAGCCAAGAAACACAGCTTCATAAAATGACACCTAATGTGAAAGCTATCCAAAAGACATTGTTCTATATGTTATCCAAAAAAAGACCCATTTGCTTTTGAAGCAGAAGTATGGGTAAAAAATACAGACTGCATCAAAAGCTTGTCATTCAAAACTGGGCATGTATACATGTTTTGAAGTTGGTGCTTCTTTATTACAAGTCTTTATAAACTCAGTCAAGAGCCAGTTCCAAAGAAAATTAGCTTTTGCTGCTTTAGTTTTCCTTTATGGAACAATATGGGACACGAAAACACCCTTCTAAGCTGCTGAAATCACTCCTTGCTCCCAGGAAAACTCAGAATGAAATTACTGCCCTGTACATTCAACTGCCAAATTGAAAGCAGGATTTTGAAGGGGAAAGCGGGTAACATCAGGCTCACTGGAAATGAGCCATGGGGTAGCATGCTGCTGTTGGAGTTCAGCTCCACAGGCAACTTACATTCATTTATGCCAATGCTTGCAGCATGAGCAGCAAACAGGAGGAGCTTAATCTGGGCTCAGTGTTAAGGCCACTGTTGTTTAATATCTTCACTGATGATCTGGATGAGGCGATTGAGTGTACCTTCAGTAAATTTGCAGACAACACCAAGTCGGCTGGGAATGTTGATCTGCTGAAGAACAGGAAGGCTCTGAAGAGGGATCTGGGCATGCTGGATTGATGGGTTGTGGTCAATGGGATGAGGTTCAACAAGGCAGAGGGCTGGGTCCTGCATTTGGGCCACAACAACCCCTTGCAACACTACAGGCTGGAGGAAGAGTGGCTGGAAAGGTGCCTTGTGGGAAAGGACCTGTGAATGCTGGTCAACAGTGGCTGAACATGAGACAGCTTGTGCCCAGGTGGCCAAGGCCAGTGGCATCCTTGCTTGTATCAGTAATAGTGTGTCCCAGCAGGACCAGGGCAATGATTATTCCCTGTATTCAACACTGAGGAGGCTGCACCTTGAATCCTGTGTTTGGTTCTGGGCCTCTCACTGCAAGAGAGACACTGAGGTGCTGGAGCGAGTCAAGAAAAGGGCAATGAAGCTGGTGAAGGATTTGGAGCAAAAGTGTGATGGGGAGTGGCTGAGGGAACTGGGGGGGTTTACTGTGGAGAAGGCTCAGAGGGGACATTATCCATCCTTATGCTATCCAGAGGGACCTTGACACGCTTGTGAGGTGGGCTGATGCCAACCTTATGAAATTTAACCATGCCAAGTGCAAGATCCTACACCTGGGTCGGAGCAATCCCAGGCACAGCTCCAGGTTGGGCAGAGAAGAGATTCAGA
>WYDI02024749.1:0-67434 GCA_009867235.2 Psittacus erithacus | reverse complement strand
GGATATAAGGAGGAAGTTCTTTACTGTGAGGGTGGTGAGGCACTGGAATGGGTTGCCCAGGGAAGTTGTGAATGCTCAATCCCTGGCGGTGTTCAAGGCCAGGCTGGACAGAGCCTTGGGTGACATGGTTAGTGTGAGGTGTCCCTGCCAATGGCAGGGGGGTTGGAACTTGATGATCTTAAGGTCCTTTCCAACCCTCACTATTCTGTGATTCTATGAACAGAGACAAGTTATGAGACCTTCAAAGCCCAAGGCTGAGCCTGGATTTCCCTCTGCTGCTGTGTTCCCAGCATAAGATCTAGGGCAGGACTCCTTCCTGAGCTCTGGAAGCAGCTTTTCTTGCCTGCTCCACTCGCCTGTGGGAGAGGAGCCAGGACATGTGCCCTGGACAGCTTCTGCACGCTCCCTTCCTACGGTACTATGTCAGCTCCCTCAGCGAGAGCACAGGATGAAGAGCAACGCAGGGCTGTCAGGCAGGCCAAGCAAGCTCTACACCAACTTCCTCCCTTATCACAGCACATACACTGGGGCAAATGGGGGTTTTGCCCTCTATACCTTACCTAGGCACCTACAGTTCCTTTTTTTTGTGTTTTAAGCTAGGACTAGAAAAGAGTAGGAAGTTCAGAGTCCTCCTTGCAGACTTCACCAGAGCTAAGTAGGTACAGCAATAACATTTAAAAGGCTCACTGAAATGTATCCCAAAATGCTTCCAAGGCAGCAGCCGACAGAAACAGCAAATCAGAGCAGCAGCTCACAGAAGCATAGAATAGTTATGGTTGCAAAGGACCGTAAGACCATCCAATTCCAACCCCCCTGCCGTGGGCAGGGACACCTCACATTAAACCACATCACCCAAGACTCTGTGCAACCTGGCCTTGAACACCGCCAGGGATGGCGCATTCACAACTTCCCTGGGCAACCCATTCCAGTGCCTCACTATCCTTACAGTAAAGAACTTCTTCCTTATATCCAAACTAACTTCAAACAGCAAGATTCCTGAAGGCTTTGCTGGACGGCATCAAAACCAGCTAAGGTACCCCATGCCAAAGAGGTAGCATGAGACACTGGAAGCCTGATGAAACACTGCCTTTTCCTACCTACCGCCTGTGTGAACATACGTTTTCTCCCATCAATTAATCTGATTTGACAGAATGAAAGCTTCCAGCATTGTAACAAGTGCTATAATTAGTACAACTACAATGTATTCGTATGTCTGTCCATGCATAAATAATCTAGAATATATTTCATTCTCATCCCACTAATGCCTCCAACCAAAGTTGCTGCAGAGTATTTGTCTTTGCCTTTATTATTGCAGGGCTGAGTCTGGATTTCTGAACTTCAGTTATGGCAAACAGTGTGATGAGCCTGCCAGTACCATATTCCAAAATATTATGCTAATACTAGACTCAAACAGTTTGTAAAACACTGACATTTCTGCTAATGCCAAAATAAGCTGGGCAGATTTTGCTCAGTCTTTATCCTAGCAGGAAGAAAGTTTCTTGCTTGTTTTCAGTTAAGAACAAATCTGTTGTGTTTTGTTTGGAAGGGGCTTAGGAGGAAGGATAGGGGATCAGCTGCATCACTGAACTGCATTTATTCTAGTCATTCTTCATGATGAAATATAAGACAGTGGCAGGGAAGTATTCAGACATCGCACCCAACTTGGATATGGTTTTGATGAAAATCAGAATTACAGTCCCCTGTCCTGAGCAAAACCTCACTTCAGAAGGTTGAGCTGTGAGAAAGGTAATCACTGTGCTATATGTGTGAAGGGTTAATCAAAAAATCATGAGGCTCAAAAAGCGAATAAATCAGACAATTCATCTAACAGCATAATTAACTGTCACGCTTCACTACAAAATAGATGGTAGTGAACAGAATTACTTGTACCTGATTCAGCTTTTAGCGGCTGAAAAAGCATTAATATTCACCTCAATATTAAGCATTTTTGATAGCAAGAGACTGTCAAAGCGTAGATGCCTCTGTCTCATCTAGTCAGGAACATTATATGGCCCTGAGCCTAATAAATGTACTCTGAAGAGTCACAATTCAGTCATATATTATTCCAGCGTGAAGCAGCAACATTCTTGTTAGCATCTGGAGTTACACTGGTATGAATGAGGAATGTTGGTTTCAGATTTTTGTTGCAATTCCACTTTTTAGCTTTATCATACTAGATCTAGGGCTTCTCAAACTGTAGTTTGCAAGGGAAACTTAATCTCTTTTTTTTGCCTAAGTAAGACTTTAGGGCTTGATGGTAATTGATTCACGCCATAGCTGCGGATCCATTAACACCACCCTAAGTGAGGGCTGGAAGACAGGGCTGCAAGGGTTAAAGCTAACCAAGGAATAGCAATCTAAGGGACTGCTAACTGCCTTTAATTACAAGCAATCACCCAGTTCCCTCAGGGCTGAGGAATTGTGGATTCTGCTGCATGCAGTAATTACAGACAGTTTCAGCTTCTCTGCCTGGAAGAAGCAGAGATGCAGCTGACCGGGGGAATGCTGCACTTCCAGAAAGCTTCAAAGACAGTGAACTAGATAGATATGTATAGAGATAAAATCATAGAACCCCAGCGTGGTTTGGGTTGGAAGGGACCCCAAAGCTCATCCAGTTCCAGCCCCTGCCATGGGCAGGGACACCTTCCACTAGAGCAGCTTGCTCCAAGCCCCATCCAACCTGGCCTTGAACACTGCCAGGGATGGGGCAGCTGCAGCTTCTCTGGGCACCCTGTGCCAGCGCCTCAGCACCCTCACAGAGAAGAATTCCTTCTGAATGTCTAATCTCAATCTATCTCCCTTGTCAGGTTAAAGCCATTTACCTTGTCCTGTCACTGCAGGCCCTTGTCTAAAGCCCCTCTCCATGTTTCTTGTAGCCCCTTTAGGCACTGGAGCTGCTCTAAGGTCTCCCATTAAGGAGCCTTCTCTTCTCTAGGCTGAGCCAGCCCAGCTCTCTCAGCCTGGCTCCAGAGCAGAGCTGCTCCAGCTCTCTGAAGACAGGGTGAGATTGTTGGGCTTGTTCAGTCTGGTGTATAGGTGCGTGTATATATATATGTATATATACACACAAAGATATATATAAAGATTAATATATTGAGACTACTGCTGCATTTCCTGCATCCCAACAATGTGTTCAGTTTCAGACTGCCACCAGGACTAGGCATACTATAGAGAATTCCAAGCAGGAATTTTAGGAGAAAGCATTTACAGCTTTTCATCTAAGATAACTTTAAACAAACTACAAAAGTGACAGTAAAATCATCAGCACAAAAAAGATGCAGCTGATGAAGTTGGTGGAAAAGGTGCTGTGCATTTAAACTTGAAGTGAATCAAGCTGACAATTTCAATTAAAAGCTCTGGTGACTGGCAAGAAATGTTCTGTCAAATACTATCAACTAATATCACCACCAACACAAATGAGTACCTCTCTTTAGCAGTGTGTCCTTTTAGACCCTGAGTTGCTCATTTTTTCTGAAGGCAGATTTAAGAAAGCTTGCAGAAACCTTCAACTTGGGAGCTTACCAAAATGAGAACATTTCCATGCTGATGCCACTTGTAATTACTTAAACCATAGCGCTGCAATAGCTCCATAAAAATTCCTATTACTGTACATGGCAGTTTAGGAAGGAGGCATAAGAAAGGAGTGATGGCTAACAAAACAGGAGCTATATAAATTGTTTTCCCAAAAAGAATGTGGAGAACTTGAAAACTCCAATATGAAAGAGGTGAGGTGTGAGTAGTAGTCCAAGCAATTAGTTACTGAAAAGAAAAACACAGTCAGAGGATTAAACAAGAATTGGCTTTCTGGTCTTTGCCTTTTTCACCAGCAAACATCCAGTGATGCTAAAATAGACCATTTTGAGGACATGAAGCCTGTCTACAACATTCTCACAGCTTCCTGCTCCAGGTTCACATCTTCAGGTGCAAAGGGATTGAATAAATACTGCAGTGTATTTAAAACAAGAGCAAAATTGACTCAAAGGGGATTTTAGTCACTACTTAAATGTCTGGGAAGAAGAAGTGTGAGATTTTTTCCCTTGTCTATGTCTCATATGCAAAGTACATTTTATTACACAGGCCAATGCTGCCCCCTGTGCCATCAAAGTGCTACATTTGATCCTACATTCGATATAGTCAAACTACAGCGAGTGAAGACGGAAATTCATCATATAATATCCCTTGTGGGATAATATATTATATATATTCATCATATATTATCCCTTGTGGAGCCAGGAAACAAATCCATGACTATCATGGAATATCTGTGTACATACCATTGAATTTTAACAACTTAAAAGAATCTGGAAGTCATTTACAAACCAGACCTCTACTTTCCCCCACACACACACCTTTTTTGCTTTTTGGGGGTTAAAATCTGCCCTGCTGCTGTGCAGAGGAAGATTGTCCAATGGCTTTTTTGGACCACCGCTACTTTTTGATGCCAGGGACCCCAAGTGCTGTTCCTTCCCTTCTCATCCATTGTCTCCTGAGGAGACAGGTATCCACCTCTAACTGCTCCACTTGCCTTTGCCAGCAGACACAGCCAAGTCAGGGCTATTTAACTAACCAACATTGACAGATCACAGTCCAGGTGTCAAATGTTAGCTTTGCGACCTTATGTAGATCCCTTTCCACCCCAAAACCTCCAATTAAACTAGTATTTCCATTATTTTTCCATGGACAACATGCACTGGACATGGGCAGAAGTGGAAGCAAAATGCAAAAACATTGCAGAACGCAAGACCATACACTGGTCTCAAACCAGGAAGCCCATAACAGCATCATCAACGACATGCCTGCCTGGTAGCAAGGATCTACAACATGCAGGGACCTTTTGCTGAAGTGACTCACAAAGTAGAAGCTTGTTAGTCTAACCTCAGCAGCATGCCGGGCATCAGAACTCAGAGGAAAGAATAATTAAAGGGAAGCAGAATAAAAAGCAATGTCTATTTATCACATTGGATCATGGATGATTAACCTGGTCTCTTTCTTCCTGAATCCTGTGATCACACAAAGGTGGTAGATCTAATATATTTAGAGTTTACAAAGGCCTCAGTTTCAGTGTTTAGAAAAGAATGAACAGAATTGCAATGTGAAGCAGGGACACGACTAAAAGCAAAATGAGGATGTGGAGTACCACTGCCACACCTGGCTCATCTTCCCTACTTGTCTTCGCTTACGCAAACCCAAAGGGATCAGCTGCTTCAAGAGAGTAAAAGGAAGGCTAAAACCAATTGCAATTGTGCCCTGTCTTTATCAGAGGTAAACAACTGAGGAAAAAAAAACCAACAAAACTTTAAATGAACAATCCTGCTGTAAGAGCAAATGGAAATACACTGGCCTTAAATACAACTTCGAAGCTGGAAGACTTCTAACCACCAGAGCACAGAGCCTCTGGAAAAGCCTCGCAACTGGTGCAGTATGAATGAAAACTCCTACCTCACTTATTTGGAGCTGAAAGCTGGGATGATACACAATGCAGCAGGCTACACTTAGCAACCTATGCCGAGTCCTGCGCCCTGCAAGTGTTCCTGCTTCTGCACAGAGAGGTCTTGGGCTGACACCCACAGGGGAGGGCAACCAGCCCAGGGCAACCTGCTCTCCTGAGGAGAAAAACACCAGCATAGAAAAGGGGTTTCCACTGGGAGGAGGAGAGGCAGGAAATTATTATACTGTTATTTAGTGCAAATGGCTCTTTACTTCTTAGGGGAGGCTGCTCCAAAGGTTTAAAAGGCATTCCTCAAAGACCACTCTTTCCTCAGCTCCAATGGCTGAGCTTCTCTGAACAGCTTAAGGGCTCTGGGGCTTCCTCCCATCTCATAAGTTGTCTGCTGCTAAGAAGAGGAAAGGCCTGGCTTTGAAACCTACGTACCTTTGCCCTGTGACAAAAATAAGAGGTTTGTGAGCCTGCAGGTAGGTTTAGGCACTTCACTGCAATGACATGTGACGCATCTCCTGTAGCTGCAATTAGCCTTTCTGTAATTGATTCTTACCATGCTCAAAGCCAGTAATGTTTACAATAAAGACAAAAGTTACAGAAAAATGGGGTAGCAAGAAAACGTATATAGCTGTGCAGACTCCCGACACTTCCCAAATAACCTGTTTCCCCACTTCCACTGCATGTTACCAAAACCTTGGCCAGCAGTGGACAGACTTAAGAAGAAACTGAAGTACTGAAGATGGAGGTGAGTGAAATCACTGACATGATAGTTCCCACAAATGGCAATCAAATGGTGCCTGGGAGGAGTGAGGGAGCAAACCGTCCCCAAGGGAATCACGATCACTAATTTCCCTCTCATGGCTTGTTGGTAAAGGTTTGATTTGGCAAAGGGTACTTTGGTCCTTACAGACCATTTTTTCTCACTTTCAGTATCTGTGTCACTCTTCACCTGCACATTCAAAGCAACAGAAAATACATAGAAACCTCTCAGCCAAATCCTATGCAAGAACCTCCAGAATATAACTATGAATATCCTCTCCAGATATCTCAGCTTCAGCTCCATCACACTGGTCCATCACATGAAAATAAGTGTAGTTTCACAATCTGATTAAGTGTTATGCCTGCAACGTAGCAGGAAGGGGTGAACTTGTATAAAGATTGAAAAACACAGGCCATGTTTTGAAAGGTTTCTGAGTACAATCACTGTCTCTGAGATGAAATGAGTTTGGAACTTTACACAAGTGCCTTGTGAAATTATTTATCTAGGTAACACCTGAGAGATATTTCAACAGTGCATGTACACACAACAGCACCCCCAAGAAAAGTTGCCCAGAAGAGGCATTTTAATTATAAAGATGACTACAATTAAATCACTTTGGAATCAAGATACTATTACACTACAGTCCTTTGGGACCAGATCTATCTTTGCCCTTCCTTCAGATAAATACAGTGCAGTGTCATAAATCCATCAAGCCGCATCTTAATACAACCTGTGCAGACCAAAGAAGTATCTGCTAGCTTCATCCATGCCTCAGTGTTTCCTTCTCACCTGCTATCTTTATTTTTAAAAGATATGCTCAGCAGCAATCAGTTCACTCGTATAAATATCTGATTTACATGTTTGAAGCATCTGCCACCATAATAACTCAGTCCCAATCACTTCCTAAAAGGATTATTATTGCTTTTGGATTCCCGTGGCTCTAAATGTTTATTGAGTCTTGAATTACCACTTTCATATATGTCAGTTGTGACCATCTGCACAGAACCTGAAACTGTATCTGTGTGACGCATCTATGTGTGTGTTTGAGTACAAGGGTGAGACCAAGCACAAGGATGTTCAGGTGAAAAAGGCAAGCACTAAAAGTTTAGAAAGAGCCAGTACAAAGAGTGCACAGACAGTCCTAAGAAAATCTGTTACATGCCAACAATCTGAGAAATCTTTTAGCTATGTGATTATACCTGTTTCCATACTGCACTGCACAGTCAGGTCTTTCCGTATGGACATTTCAGGGGTATCCATCTCTTCTTGTATTAGGCTGCTCAGCATAGCAGCCAGAGCAGATAAAATCTATAGTGCTACAAGGACTGGAAATAGTCTTACAACAGTGATTTTGGTTCAGTTTCCACATTTTCACTCAAACACATTGGACACTGATATTAGGAAGGACAAAGTTGGAAATAGCAGCTCTTCTTTACGCAACATCTCATTTTCATCATTGTTCCTCCACTGTGAGGCACTTCTGTCTCCAGCATCGCAATGAGGCAGCATTATTCTCCTGTATTTTCCTCAAATGGTCTTTGTGTTGATTTTTTAGCTGAATGTGTGTTCTGAACAGGGTATTGGGAGCATATTACACACAGACTCTGTGAATACATTTTAATAGTAAGTGATAAATATGCTGCCATAAGGGAACTGCCACCCCTGAGTATGTAAGCGTGACTTGGGGCCTATTGTGCTTATAAAACATATAGTGCTTGGATTTGGCTGTCTGTAAAAATACAAAATATTAATAAACCTCCTGATGGATCTTGGCAGAAACTGGATTCAGCATCATTTCATACTGCATAAAATCTCAGTCTATAGGTAAGTGTTGAGCAAAATCTGTGCAGTATTTAAAACCTTCATTCACAGCTAAATTGCCTTCCTCTGCTCAAAGCCCTATGAGTGTACTGCAATCCCATGAAGTTGGTATCAGTTGTTGCTACTCATTTCAAAGCAACACCTTCTGCAGTGTAACTTTTTCATGGCATTGATTTATACCTATCCAAAGGATCCTGGAAGTCATCTCCCATCTGTATGCATGGACAGGGAGAAAAAGAATTTCCCTCTTTTCACCAGCTCTGACTTCATGCTAGCAGGGCCACACTCCATTATAACATGTCCCGAAATGGATGCAGCAAAAGAGTCTGAGCAATTCTAACCTACACGACCTGACAAATTGTGACTCATACTTTTAATCAGAGCTGAGAAACAACATTGTGCTGCAACATTTCATCTTGTGTTAAGAGTGTGTTAAGAGGAAGAGAGGAAGGGGAAAGCTTTTTCTGCTTTCAATTGGAAAATAGGTTACACAAGCTTGCAGAGAATGAATTGTGTGCAAATAATTATTAGAGTTGATGGTATCTGCTGGTTTGATTTAGTCTGAGATTAGTATCCGAGTAAATGGTAGAAATCAAAATTTATGGCTTAAAGCGAGGAAGGGAGGGAGAAGGAAAGAAAAGAAGCATAAAACACTATATGAACCCAAAACAATCAGTGCTAAGACGTGCCACACCTCACACCAAAAATCCCTCCCATGCAGAAACATGGGAGAATGAATATTACTTTGCTTTAGTTGCAAATATCCCAGTGACCAGGTCAAGAAATTAAATGGACTACATTTCAGTGAAGTCTTAATAAAATTTGTAATTTCCCAGTATATATTTGACTGCATTTCCACGCGCCAGCCTAAGACTGCTACCAGAACAGGCATCTGTAGTAGGATTGGGCAGGTCATTTCCTCATGGTGGACTTCACATAGGTGTTTTGTCTGTATATTAACAGGCTTGAAACTGGAACAAGGAGTCCAGCTTTGTAAGCTGTGAAGTCCTTCTGATTTTAATTACACAATTACTTTAATACTGAAGAAGGCAACAAAATTATTTAACTTCATCTGCATTTTTTTGCATATTAGTTTTAGTTTCACTTTTCAGCAAAGATTGATCATCTTAGGACACAGAGAGCTCCTGAAGGGATTCCAATCTTCTCATTTGTATTGGAGGGCATTAAAAACAACCCCATTTAAACATGAACTCAAAAGTCCTATTGACTTTCATATGATCATAGAATAAACCAGGCTGGAAGAGGCTTTAAGATCAAGTCCAGCTATCCCCCAGCACTGCCAGGGCCATCACTAGCCCATGGCACCAAGGGCCTCACCTACACAGCGTGCGAACACGTCCAGGGACAGTGACTCCAGCACTGCCCTGGGCAGCCTGCTCTAATGCCTCAGCACCCTTTGGGGAAGGAATTGTTCCTAATTTCCATCTAAACCTCCCCTGTGCAGACTGAGGCCTATCCCTCATCCTACCACTTGTTCCTTGGGAGAAGAGACCAGTCACCTCCTGACACTACTACCTAGAAGCTCAATTGAAAAGCAAGCCTGCCTGCACGTAAAGAAGTTTCCATCACCCTTAAGCCTGAAGTAGAATATGCAGAACTGTTTACTGTTTAGGAGCTAGGACAGCAAGTTAGTGGTTTCACATACAGGTACACAGCAGCAGCTACCAACTTCACCAAAAAGCTTTTCTCTGGCAACACTTGCTCATTGAGTCCCCTGGAACTGGCTTTCAAGCTGAAACCTAGATGTGTCCACTGTGTGCGCTTCGTTTCCAAACACCAGTAGGTGACACAGTTGGCTCAGTTCATAGAAAGGTCCCTCCTGATGTCAGACAACTAAGCATACACTGGAGACCCATACATTGTCCAAACAGACAAATCTGCTTAGAAACAATCCAGGCTTCTCACTCCAAAGACACTTGCAGTACCCAGCAGGAACTTCATTCAGAGTTGCTCTCAGCAGCAGCAGTGTTGAAGAAAACTGATGGAAATACTGACTGTTTTAACTGAAGAGTTGGCTATTTGAGCCCAATGTTTATGGATGGGGAATGTCTCCTCAGAGGCATGAGGTATTTCTCTTCCAAAAAAGAAATGAACCCCCATTGCAGCAGGAAAAACAGACTCTGAGATTCAGTTGGAAGAAGTCCCACGCTTCCATCTCTAGCAGGCAGCCTAGCCTGCACTGCTGTCTCAGTGCCGGCTTCTCTGGAGTATTTTCTCCCCAGCAGTATAATGTGGAGCCCTTTAGTATTAAATTATACAGCATCAATTTGCCTAGAAACCTAAAAAGGCACAGAAAAAACCCCAAACTATTATCCTTATTCTGAACCAAATAAAATTGGACATTTTAAAAAAGTCACCCATGTCACCACAGCACTAAAATAATACTTAAGGCCCCCTGATTCTGATAATCTTCCTATCCAGGAATTGCACCTGTGAATCACTGAGGTGTGCAGACTGCAAGTAGAATCTGATCTATACTCAAGGTATATGACACTCATATAATACTCATTTACTTACCTGTAGTAGTCAAGCAAGTCAAGATACTTCATATGCTTCTACATTTGGTAGGATGAAGCACTTGAACCTTAGATTTGCATGCCCTTTAGTAAAGCAGCTATAATAGGTACATACTTTAAACAGGTTATAGAAAAACCAGCAGATGCACACAAGCTTTAATACAGGGAATTCAAATCGCACAACTGAAAGCTCAGCTCAGCAAGATGCAAACCTACTCCAGATTTGATAAACTGGATGCCTTCAGAGTTTAGGACAGGTGACACACTCAAAATTTGCTAAAGCAAGAAAAATGGCAGTAAGGAGATTAATTTACCTTCTAAGATATCAGAAATGTGTCACAAGTATTGGTAGCTCCTTTAGAGAAAAATGATCATGCCTGCTGCTACTTGTCATTTACTGTTTTGCACAAAAGACAGAGATATAAACAGGTGGGTTTTAAGCATTCCTCTTCAGTTACCGCAAGTAATTCCATGCTGTCCCATCTGACCACAGGACTTTCAAGAGGGTTGTTATGGGCTTTTGGTCAAAAATCAGTCATTTGAAACAGTACATTGTTGAAGGCAATTGGATATGAAAGCAATCTGCAGGTCTCCAGCTTTCAAGGTCGTATCAGATATGTGTTCCTAGAGGATACCTTTTTCATTTCAAAAACTACTCTACTCCTAAGGCAACTGTAGCAACCTTCAAAGGCTGCTACAAGGAGTGAATTCAAAATAAACAAGTTTTCATCCACAAAGAGCAATTTGAAATCTCTGGCAAGCTGAAGGCTGGCATTCACATTGGTAACCACACCAGCAGGCCCCCTATTCCATGAATTTTTAGTTATCACATGGTCTAATAGATGGGCTAAATGTCAGGTCTCCCGAAGTTCAGTGAGTAGACACGCAGCAGAGATTTCCCTACGTCAATTTAATTCTAAGGGAAAACACAGCCAGATGCAGCAGCTGAAATTCAGAGGTGTTCTCAAAGATATTCTAACCTTTGCTTCAAGCAAGAAAGTTGCAAAATCTCAGACACTGGTTACAATTTCAGGTGAAAACACACTGCCATTAACAAAGCAAAATGACAGAGTGACATGAAATGTATACATCTGTATACATTGATATACTGACGAACACCACAGGCTTTTGTTCAGATGTATATGGATATCTTTTCTTTGTGGTGGCAATACATTTTACAGATCAGCTATCTTCTGGAACATGTATTCCCACTGCATAATGTTGCTTACTTAAAATTAAACTGTTAAAGGAATAATCTATATACTGATTTTAACTTCACACAATATTTGGAGGCAGAGCAGTAAGGGCAGATGGAGATGTGCTCTATAGATAGGAAATGGTTCTTCATAGGCAAAGGATATTCAGGAAGAACCAGTTTTACTGGTAGTATGCTCAATAGTATCCAAACATAAAGAAAATAAAGAACAAATCTTTTATGCTTTCATGTGAAGAGCTGAGAGCATCGCTTAGCATCATCCTGGCTAGCACCATCTCCCAAGAACATCCCAAATCATGTTTCCTATCTCACATGTACTTACTCCACTACCATCACCTGTTGCACTCACATATTATGCCTGTGCTTTGCCTGTGTTATGCCTTTGCAAGCAACAGGCATAAGCTTGGGCAAATCTTGCTCATAGGAAATAACATCTCTATCCAGATGCCTGCATTTTGTTGCTGCCTTCCTACCTCTCACTACAGCCAAACAGAAGCTTAATTTTTCTGGAAGAGATGCATATTACACAAAAAAATAGCACCTTATGCTTTTCATGACTGGCCAGCATTGCTGATAGGGTGGCAGAAGCACAGTATTTAGAAAAGAGCTGCTCATCCTGGAACAACAGAGCACAGTTCTGTCCAGATACCTCTAGGGCTTTGGTATACGCAGATATCGCATGGTCCTTATCAACCAAACGATCGTATCGTGTACAGTGACCACAGAGGATGATATAAAGACAAATAATGAACCTTAATGAAGGTAAAGAATCATTGCCTGGGAAGTTACCTATGAATGTGATGTGAAAGGAAAAGCTCTTCTGTGTTAAAAGACACATTAATGGTCATTGCACACAGAAACTGAAATAAGATATACAACAGCCTGTTAATGCCTCCATATGGGATATTAATATTTAACACCAAGTAAAGAATTTCCCTTAATATAAGGTTCATAGACCCTTGAAGAATTCCAGGGTCCTCTGCAACCCTGGAGGCCCAGCAGAACTAAGATGATCTAGAAGTCCCCATCATCACTTTTTGCTACTGTCAAAATGCTATCACTGTTTGCATTCTCAAAACACAAACTGAAAAGAGGAGAGAGCTCCCATGTGTGTGTGCTTCCATTAAAAGTTGCAGCTGTAGAAAACGTATTTCTTCTTCCTGAACACTCTTGCCAGCTCATTTACAGGGAACCCAGCTAACAGAAGGGCTTTCAACCCAGCATTTCAACTAGGGAGCCTTTTATATGTACAGTGTAAGTAACAGTGCGCATCAGGTCTCAAAAATATAGACGAGGAATGAGAACAACTTTTATAGCTCTCTAAAATTTTATATTGTGAAGGCAAGCTGTATGTATGTATTGAAGGGAGAATGTGCACCCCCCGGGATGTTGCAGCTACCGGTGTGTGCCAAGTTGTCACACCAACAAATCAACAGGCATCATAAATTGGGGTATTTCTGGCAAAACAAATAAACGCTAGAGAACACAGTTCCTTACTCCACCACACATCAAACAAGGAGCCTAAAACAAGACTCATCTTAAATGATCCCTTTATGTGTCCAGCAATCACATCCAAAGACTGCAGTTCAAGTACTTCCAGTGGAAAAAAGGGCCAGTGATTTTTGCCAACAAAAGAAAAGAATCTGGAAAAAGGGCAAAAACCTGAATTAATCCCAACTGACTCCAGGCACTGCAGTGCCAAAGGACTTAATCATCCTATGCTGCCTGGGTAGTCGGCAGTGGAAGATCTTGAGGTGGGCCGAATTCTCTCCTTGTGCTACAGAGCTGCTTACCTTGAGAGGGAGCAAAAATAACTGAAGATTAACCTGAATCCAAATCTCTGAGCCTGTGGCTTTATTCACAGTGTTAACCATAGGGAGAGACCAGTCTTGCTTCCTTCCTGTTTCTCCAGTGAGATAAATCATACATACTAAGAATTCCACTTGTCTCTAAGGTAAAGGTTTTGACTGAATGATATGCTCGCCAAAAATTTCCCTTGCAATCGTCCTGATCATGGGCATACATGTGGACTGTGTTCATCGCACACTTCTGTACAGTAAAATGGCTTCCAACAGGGCCAGCTGTGTCATCATCCATGTCTCCCTGCCTTTTATCCAGCAACTCGGCAGTCACAGCATCCACTCACAATGTGTGAAACTTCAGGACGCTTTATGACTTGTCAGAGGGTCAGCAGTGTTCCAGTCCAGCACTATCTGCGTGGGCAACGCTTTGGATGAGTCACAGACCTTTGGGAGGTCTGTACTAAATGTGCCCCAGGTATTCAAGTAAATATGAAGCAAAACAAGATGAGGCATCTAAATCTTCTTTCATGTCTATTTTCAGGCTTCTCCTTAGTTTTAGATGATACTTCTTTACAGAAAAAAATAGGTGTTTAAGAGATTATTTTAACCTGACATGAAAATACGGAGAGTTTCTTTAAGAAACGGGAAAAGTGTTGGGAACATCAGAAATGCCATTCTGCGTCAGACACATGGTCCATCACTAACAAATAGAGATATTTACCAGCAGCAACAAAAGATGGAATTTAGGGACAGCACACAGATTTAGATATTTCCATGATGAGTTCACATAACTGACCTAATATTCTTTTTAAAGGATTGTTTTAACTTGTGATGGGTCACTGAGTTACCAGTATCATTCTTTAACTTTAACACTTGTGTAACATTACTAAATGGATGTGGGCCTGCTCTGTTTAAACAATTATCCTCCCTTTCAGAAAGTTAGGAGGGAAAGAGAAAGCACCTCAGTTTGTACACTGACTTATTCTTCATATTTAAACACGTGTCAGGCTCCTTCAAACTGCTTTTCTAGGCTGAGCTGGTTTCTGTTTGTAGCCTTTCCCCTTCGCCTCCTGGGTAGGAACCTCTTGGGTTCCCATCCAGCCATTTCTTCTCTCGCCAACACAACCGTGTAAAGTGCACTCCTGTTCTGCCTCATGCCACATCTCAACACAAACTCAGTTCTGTTTCTGATTTCACTGAGGTTAGTTGACAAAGTGAAATGGATTTTGGTGGAAAAACAAAGAAATGTAATTCCTGTGTGGAGCTGTAAGTCAATATACTAACAAAACTGCACAAACTGTGGGTGAGTCAAGTGATGGATGCAGAACACCACAAAAATAGAGTAGGATTCAGTCCCCATTAAATTCTGCAGGGAAACTTATATTTATTTGGGTTAGGTGGCCTCAGACTTCTTGCAGAGGCACAGTAGAACAAAGAGTAAATAGAGAAGCTTTCTTTTACTTATCCTGTCCACAATGATTTACTTTACTGTAATATTCAATCCAGCAACGTGTCTCCACACTGGTATTCAGTCTTGAACAGATACCTGCCTCCTCCAAAGAAGAGTTTGACAGGTATATTTCTAAATGTTCTAAATGTTTGTTGGCCTGCAAAGTGCTGGGCTCAGAAAAATCAGAGGAGCATTGAAGAAAAAGGAACAAATGTGCAGCTTAAACCACTGCACATCCAGTCTTGCCAAGCATCAATACTCTGGTTAGGCAAACAGATTGATGTTTTCATTCTGCTAAGATGCTGTCACTGTAACACTACAAGTACCTTCAGACTTCTGCACAGTCTCATCTTCATCTGGATCTGCCTGCTGACAGATAATGGTCTTTGAGGCCGAGTTGTCTGTCGCAGATCATCCCTCCCCTTGCAGTACTTCTGAATTAACTGATGTCATTTTATTCTCTCATCACTCCAGTGTTGGGGTTTTTTAGTAAGATGAATCCATATGTTTATAACCTGAACATGAATTAAAGTTATAGGCTCTCACATTTATGTCTTTTTAGGCAAATACAGTTCTCTCGAAGCAAAATAAATTAATTGTGTACTAGGAAGGCCACTGGAAGAAATAAAGCTGAAAATCTGGCCATATACTCAAGTGCAATGATGCCAATTTCTAGTAGTTGAGGAACTGGTCCACATTCTGTAATTAAACTGAATGAAATATGCTGCCTATTATGCAGCTAAAACCTTCATTTATTTTACATGCAAAAATAGAATTGATCTTGGAAAACAAATATTGTCTCTCAGTGAGTGTGTTGGAGGACTGTGCTGGCCTCAGCAGTTAGATTCCACATCACTGTGTGCCTTGTCTTCAGGCCCTCACAGTTTTTCCTCTCTTTTTAGACAAAGACATTTAATTACCCACCTTTCACAGGGCGCATAAGGTTTTATGACTGAAGCATGCTCAGAGCAGAGTGTACTACGAGCTCTGTAACATTATTAACAATAACCAGCTAGATAGGAACACAGCCATGCGGATCAACAGTCCCATGCAGTCAAAAGTCTCCCCACAGTTTCACGTTAAAGAGACCTGTTCAAACTCTACCCTGCATAAGCCTGTCCTTTTCCACAGAGCTCCAAGAACCAGAACACTGCTGTAACTTGTCCTATTTGCTTCCAGACTTAGGTCATCCATAATTTTGGACCATTTTATCTATAAAGCAAAATTGTTTTCCAAGGGCTTTTATCAGCAAGCTGGGAACAAGCACAAAATGTCTCTCCTTTCACTCTGTATCTGGACAAGACTTAAGTGGTGTCAGAGAAAAGAGCTTTTTGCACCCTCTTTGCAAGTGTTTACAAGCAAGGCTTCTTCTCTGATGTTTTAAGAGCACTTCACCATCCCATTCCCTCCTTACCTCTTCATTCCACCATTGAACTGCGTGGTACTGCATGTATACACGAATGTATGTTTAGAGACACAGATAACAGTATAAGGTATTAATTTTGTATCTGCTGTTTTCACATAGCTGACAGAGAAGCTGTCCTGGATATTTTTATCTATTATTTAGCAATGACAAAGAAACTGATAAAAATATGAAAATTCAGAATTTTCCTATAAGAAAAAAAGAAAAATGGAAAGAAAAAGGAAAATCCAGGAGAAGCACAATAAAAGCTGAGTGTTTTAAGCTAGCAGCAAGTCCAGGGTTTCAGCTGACTACAAATGACTATTTCCACAGCGCTGTTAGAGGCAGAGCTTCTTTCTGGTTTCAGTTAATCATTCTGTCAAACAACATATTGGCATAACATTATTTTTGTTGTAGAAGAGGAAAGTAAAGTCATGAGAATGCAAGGGATGGAAAGGGAATCAACACCACCTTCACTTCTGAGGGCAAATGGTATTTCAGAAGCAGGGAGCAGAAGTTCTGTGATCTTGAATATGACTTTCACCTCATTTTCATTGAGAATTTTGTTCCTATGCATCCATTTTCTTAGCAGGAAAGTCAGAAATTCAAGCAAAATTATCTTTCATAGTAAAAAGAAATTTATTTCTCCTGATGCCATGGCAAAACTGGGTAAGTTCTCAAAAGTTTAAGTGAGGCAAAATAAGAGAGCAGTTCAGCATACGTAAAGCAAGAAAAGAATATATTCCAATAACTGATACATAAGCTTCAGTCACCTAAATAAGCCTGTAAACCAAAATGTGTTAAAATGTAAATGCCTTTGATGTATATTCCTTTAGCACCTGCACTCATGTTGTTTTGGGGTATATAGATGCTTTTACAAAACAAAACTGCAGTGAAAATGTCATCTATCTGTAAAGCCTATGACACAATCCTCCCCAACATCCTTGCCCCTAAATTGGAGAGATAAGAACTTGATGGATGCGCTGTTCAGTGGGTGACGGGTTGGTTGGATCGCCAACATATTTCATCATGTTCATGTGGGTAGTGGTCAACTGTTCAATGTGCAGATGGAGATCAGTGACAGTGTATCTCAGAGGTCTGTACTAGGACCAGTGCCGTTTAATGTCTTCATCAATGACACAATGGGACCGAGTGCACCCTCAGCAAGTTGCAGACAACATCAAGCTGTGTGGTGCAGTTGACATGCCCAAGGGACAAGATGCCATCCAGCGGGACCTGGACAAGCTCAAGAAGTGGGCTCACCTGAGCTTTCTGAGGTTCAACAAGGCCAAGTGCAAGGTCCTGCACTTGGGTCAGGACAACCCCCCATATCAGTACAGGCTGTGGGATGAAAACATTGCAAGCAGCCCTGCAGAGAAGGGCCTGGGGTACTGGTGGATGAAAAGCTGGCAGTGGCAGTGTGCGCTCACAGCCCAGGAAAGCCAACCCCTGGGCTGCATCAAAAGAAGCATGACAGGCAGGTCAAAGGAGGAGATTCTCCCCCTCTACTCTGCTCTCGTGAGACCCCACCTGCACTACTATGTTCAGCTCTGTACTCCTCAGCACAGGAGAGACATGGGCCTGTTGGAGCATGTCCAGAGGAGGGCCACAAAAACAAACAGGCTGGAGCACCTGTGCTCTGGATGCAGGCTGGGAGAGCTAGGGTTGATCAGCCTGGAGAAGAGAAGGCTTACTGCAGCCTTTCCATACAGAAGGAGTCTTAAGACACTTTAAGATAACATAGTCTTACAAAATGGAGTATTCCTTTTTGTGCATGGTACAGACAAGAGCAGACCCCATGCTTTCAATCATCTAAGCTATATACCTCCAACATAACCATGCTTGCTCACAGGCAGCACCCACCCCCAGTGTCTCACCATCCAAGTACTTTAGCAAAGCACATCTGATGCAGGCAGCATCTCCTATCGACACTGTAACTCCACATACCTTTTCACTCCGCTAGAAACCTGTCAGGTTTTTTATCACACATCAAGTCAAGCTGACCTCAAACATCCATAGCAAGAAGCAGCTGAACACTTTCTCCCACGATTTCTACAGGGAGCAATACCTTACTGTCTTGATGAATACTGTGTGATGGTACCTGCTTTATGTGAACTTCAGGAGGATATTGGGGGTTTTATTCCTTCCCAGATTTTGATGCTGAAGGTAGTAGGTGAAACTGTACTCCATGCTTCTTAGTTGTCATGGTAAGAGGAAGGAATAACAAAACTGATTGCTGAAAGACAACTACTATTTGGTGCAAATTAATAAAGGGACTGCAACGTGTTGTGCACCAAGCACTGTACAAACTGAAGTTCAATCTGTTTTGCTGAAGGTTTGGAACTGTTTCTTTAAAAAAACAGGAGGATTTGAAGAATCTACAGGTGGTGGTTAATCAAGAGTTGTCTGATGCTGCATCTCCAAGCCTAATTTAAGAGCTGTCTCAGGATGGCCCAGCAAATCGCTAACCAGACTATGAACTGGAGAGCATCCTGAATCCACGTGGGGCAGGATGCCTGTAAAATGTCCTGTCCACCACCTTAAGATATGCACAGAATTAATTAGCTGGGTTCCTATTCACAACAGAAATGCTGATTGCCATTAATTTTGCCTTTGTTTGCCTGCCACATCCTTTCAAAAAGGAATCCAGTTGTCAATCAGTGCAAACTTAATGCGCCTTTAAAAGCACAGCCCAAATCCCAAACTAAATTCAGTAACACTTCTTTTGTGTTTTGCGCTATATCAGTGTCATAGCTCAGCAAAGCTAGCAGCTTACCAAGAGCTTTTTCAACTCCTGCTTCTAGCATTTGCTCTGTCAGATTTGCTTATAGTAGTTGACTTCCCTCCTCTGTGCTCCACAGAATTATACCACTAATAACCAGACAGCAGCCAGAAGGACTTGAGTCCAGCTGCTTTGATGGTTATTCTCCAGGACGGAAGAAGCAAAAAGGAAGACAGTATTTCTGCAAGTATCTGTAACATCAGGGGGGTTGCAGCTGTCTTTTTGATATTCCATAGCTTGATTTAACTTGATCTCCTGGTATTAATGTTAAGCAATCTGTTCACTAACTCAGCAGATACAGAGCTCTTGCCATCATCAGGTTTCTCCTTCAGATAGTCCTGTGTGTGCTCTGCTGAGCTAAGGTAAGTCCTGATTTCAAGGAGCTTACAAGAGAAAAGCCCCTTGTGATGGATTTAGTGAAGCTGTTTGAGGACCACCATGTGAAAAGGGGAAGAAAGCCAAAGGACAGTGTAACAAACTGCCCTTTATGAACAGGTCTTACAGGAGTCATAGTGATGTTAGCTTCTTATGTCACAAACTTAAGTGTCACAACCATAACCCAATACCAAAACATGAATGGAGCCTAAGTAGCCTGCTACTATCTTATTCTTCACCTTTTCAGGGCTGCTTGTATCCAAAAGGCCATACAAGCATCTGTGACTAACCCCAGGTTAGATGTGGGGTTGGTGATCACACTGTTGGGTCCATGACCATGACTGCGGTACAGCGGTTTGACCTGTTACTTACTAAGTGACAGTACTGAAATCCTGTCTACATAAAAACATGTTTTTAAAGCTGTTGCTGGGAACTTGGATAATCAATGGTATGCACATATTTAAAACCACTTAAAAATCACTCTAAAGACACTTAGGAATCCGTGCTATAAAAACCCAAATTAATTTTTCAAAGAATAACAGCGTATCCCATTTACTAAAATGATTAGCTGGGATAGCACATCAGCAAGTGCTCAGTGAATGGAACATGATGAAATATGTTGTTACAGAACTGACAGAAAGTTATGGGAAACCATAAAAGAGAGTATACATACCTATGAAAAATGGGTTGCAGCTTGCTACAAATCAGACACAGATAAATATTTTACTTCCAGCCAAACTTCCCTCACAAAACATTTTTGACTGAAGACACTGGAAACAAAAATATTTGGAGTGCCTCAGAGCAGAGCCTAGACTTATCTTTTCCCTTTTGCACACTTTTCGAACCAGTTCTATTTAGCCCTTATGCATGAAAATTGTTATACAAGAGGCACTGAGATACATTTTCTTGTTGGGAAAAAAAAAAGAGGTTGCACATGAAGATTTCACCTTTGCTACAGCCCATTACAGGGGTCAGAAAGACATGCAGAATGAGTTAGCATTTCAATGCCACTTTCAAATGCTTTAAGGTTATGTGTGTTTGCCATGGAGCGAGTCTGTCTCAAGACCTCTGCCTCCAGCCTTCGCCTTTGACCCCACTTACACAAGGTCTTCTCAGGACTCCTCTTTAGAAAGACGACTGGCTATGACACAAAGGAAAGATTTACATATAGGGATTAATTTTTCTGTGCACACAAAAGAAATACCTAAGAGGAACAGGAAGCATTAAAATAGAATGCAATGAAAGGGCAACAACCATTTAGAAGTTTCAAAATTCACAGAATCCCAGACTGGTTTGTTCTTGAAGGGACCTTAAAGCTCATCCAGTTCCAACCCCCTGCCATGAGCAGGGACATCTTCCACTAGAGCAGGTTGCTCCAAGCCTCATTCAACCTGGCCTTGAACAATGCCAGGAATGGGGCAGCCACAGCTTCTCTGGGGACCCTGTGCCAGCACCTCAGCACTCTCACAGGGAAGAACTTCTGCCTAATGTCTAATCTTGACATTAGAAATTGGCTGCTTCTTTCCAGTTACTTTTGCATGACAAGGAAAGGCTCTTTCTGCTGATGCCTGCTTAGCACCTCTAAGGGCTGAAGAGATGCAGGAGTTGCCAGAAATTTGCAGGAATCAACCTAAAGTAAATGTCATCACTGCCTGTTGAGCATCTTTTTTAATTCCTACTAAAATGCAACATTACTATGAAAAAACACTGGTCCTTGGCATCAGGCACTTATGGTACAAGTTCTGGACAGACAAGAAATCATAGCTCAGCCAAAACCAGTGAAAACATACCTAACCTAGTATGGTACAGTGGGTAAATGCTGGCTTTCACTGATGACAGGTACAGGGAGGTTTTTTTGCAGTGCCTCAAATTTCCAATTCCTGCTCCAGTACATCAAGGCTCCTGGAATGAAATGACCTCTGATACCTTCCTGCCACTCTTCAGCTCCTTCAGTTAATGAACAACTGCTGCAAAGTGGTCTCAAGCAGTAGAAGAGGATCTAGATGATTCAAGGAGCAAACAGTAACCTAAATATCACTAAGTATCCAGACCTCAGTGGGTAGTAAGAGCTTCAAGGAACGGCACAGCTCCTACTGGATTTCCTGGATCACAATTTCCATTTCCCAGGGAGGTAGTCTGCAGAGTCTAATCTTTCACACAGAAAACTAAGTGGGAGTGTAAACTCACAGTATAAATGGGCTGCTTCAGAAACCAACATGGTGGAGAACAACATGAATGGTACATCAGAATTGCTTAGCCAGTCTTAAGAAACAAAACTGAACACTTGACAACAGCCTGCTGGGGTTCTGAGGCCAGGGTGACCATGTGAGGTACAGCACACAAGGGTCTGCATCCCATTTACATCCCATTTTGCTTTCAGTAATTGAAGGAGAAGGCTGGTTTAGTGCTATACTTCACTGCAATGCCAACCAGCCCGCCAAGGAAGTGGTGCCAAAGGCATCCTGCTGCATTCACAGCAACCATAGTGGGCAATAGCAGCTCCTGAAGCCTCCCTCACCCCAGACGTCCTTCCACCCAGCATTGCTGCCACGATCCTTCTATTGTTCTTTAACTTCATTTCAAGACCAGCTCTGTGCTAATCGTAAGTGACAGATGGAAGCTGCAACACATCTCCAGCTCCAGATCATTAAATAAGATGACCTGTATTTCCTGCAGTAATTAGACGTTGTTGCAAGTTACCCCTGCCTCATCTAAACCAGGGCTGGCAAAAGGACCTCTGTGATCATGGAGGGGATTTTGTTTGTTTCTTTCCAAGTTCAAACCATAAGCACTCATATTTCATCCTTTTGCTATGTTGGAGTGTTACAATTTGGAAAAGAATGAGAAGCAGATAGCTTCTAACTGCAATAATAGTTAAAGAAGAAAGTGGGTAGCACCTGTGTTTTTCTGCATCTGCTATCAGGAAGACATAAATGCAAAGACTTAAAGGAAGAAGGTGACTTTGGAGAAGAAAGCATTATCAGCACATGAAGCAGATGGTCTTGCCATTTTGGTGGATTTTAATTATTTTCCCACAGAAGATCAAGATCACTTGTCTAAGGTTATAAAAGTCTTGCTCGGTTGGAAAGCCAGTTGGAGGAATTTGAAATGGAAATAAATGTGTACATTAGGTAAAAAAGAAGGAAAGGGTACTGTCACCTGTGCTTTCTCCTTGCCTTTCAACCTTGCTGCTGGGAGAGGAGGAGGTGGCTGCCTACTTTGTGCGATGTGGTAGATGTGTTTTCTATTTGTCCTTCCTCAATCCATGGATGGATTTGAAGAAAGCACCTCAAGAGAGCTCTCATGCCTTCAGTGACTAGCACTGCAGCTGATACTGCAAGTATTTTCTCCTTCAGCCTCTCCCATTGTGGCTATTCTGCTTTGTGAGAAATACTGGAGTAAGCCTTGGAGCAAGATCCAGACACTGGTGGCTCCATCCCACGGATATGCCCTGACCACCAGAACAAAGACTCACTCTCCCTCGTCTCACTGCAGACTCTTACATCTGCCTGGGTGGTTTGGCAAACCTGCGCATTCTAGAAGGAAATTCAGGAGCTGAGAGAACAGAGCTGGGCAGGGAAATGAGAGAGAACAGGATGATATTGACTTTATTAAACACTTGCTTCCTTTTTGGCTTTACCTCATGCATATTTGCCCAAACACTTTGATGAGATTCAAAACCAGATTTGCAAATAGCTCAAGACTGACAAAGTCTGTATCTAAGGGCAGGTTGTTCACCTCAAAAAAGCCTGTTCAGTCTTTATCCTGAACTTCAGTCCCAGAGCTGACATAAAGTCCCCATATGGCCTTTTTTAACCATGTGAGCATCTTTAAGGACACAAGCACAGATGGACAGTTTCACAAGTGGCAGTAAAGTAACACTGCATTCATTTCAATGGATTCATCATTTTTCCTCAGTTTCCTTATCCATCAAGTAAGCCAAACTGTACTTCCCAGCAGCATAAAGCAAAGCACAGATTGCTCTCACCACTTCACCAATGACTTTCTAACTGACACCTTGGTAAGATTCAATTTCTCTCTTTATCAAAAGAAGCAGCTTTCCCGCAAATGTATTGTACCAGTAATCATCTTGAATTTGATACACTTCTCGAAGCAATCATTTTCTCATAAATTCTGAGATGCTTTCCGTTTTGTGCCACTTTATAGTCATATGAGATATGATTCGGCAGTCCTAAATGTCTTCTAATCTGTTACACGATCAGGAGAGAGAAGGAGGGAGGGTTTATTCTGTAAAGCCATGAAGATAGTACACTTTGCATAATGTAGTAGATATTATATAGCAGAACATTCAGGGGGAAAAAAAACAACCTCTTACATGCCAACTGTAAGCAGTGACACAAAAGGACATAGGACAAAGCCACTGCAGCATGCAAGAATTTGCAGGCTGTTGGTCTCTCCTGGAAGCAAGAGGTGGAAATGAACTTCAGAGATGACTCAAAAGATGACCTCATGGTTTTTCTGCAACAGAACCTTCAATCAGAGTAGCCTGGTGCTTATATGCAGTGCAAAAGGCAGGTAGAACAGGAGCCTGAAACTGAACTGCTTTTACCTCAATGTCCTACCTACCAGCATCTCCAGCCTGAGCATATTTTAATCCCTCCTCCTCCTTCTCCCAATTCCCACACCCAGAAATCCCTCTTTGCAAGATTGGTGCCACTGTTTTAAGTGAGAGATGGCATTGTCAAAGGTATTACAAATTTCAAGTAGACTGTGTAACTGATCTCAGTTGAGAAAGATGCTGGTTCATCTGTTCATTTAGGTATCCAAGTGCAGAATAACCCTCAGGTAGACTCCTTTGAAAACAAACCCCAAATTCTAGCCCAGAATATACGGGGCAGTTGCTGCCAGTTACCAAACCATTTTCCATTAATTGCCAAGTGAATAAACTTTGCAACTTGAAAGGCAGCCACAAGGCCTCAGGACTGCAACATGTCCCTAAATCTTGGGCAGACAGATGGGGCAGCAGTTGATTTGCCATGGGGGCCTGGGTGCTGCACCAGCCCCTTCCCCCCAGTAACCACAGTGGCTGGTAAAGGCATTAAGATTGTGAAAACAAGCCTGTTTCCTTTGAACAGCATCAATCCTACAGCATCCCTGGATAGCTGCTTCCAATAAGGAGGCAAAGCAAACTAGTATAATACAATCAGACCATGCTAACCTATAACATCTGCCATTGCTTCAGGTACAAAGGGAATGCAAACCAGGCTCTGCCTTTGGTTTTCATCCTCTTTCCCTGCAGAAACTGAGGATGTTCCACCTTTCCTCAGTATAAGCCTCTCCTGCTATCTTCCTGTTCCTTAATGCATACTCTTTTCTAAAGCACAGCATTTTGTAGTTGGACTTTCCATGAGCTTATATGTATCTGTTACCAGGTGAGGGACTAACATCAGCACACTGACTGTAGCATCTCTACTCTAAGATCGCCTCAACGTGTTTTCCCCATGGGTAACTACTGATGCCAGACAACATAACTCAAGTAGACGAAGTTTATTCATGTTCTAGAAATATGGGCCCTGTAGTGTTTATCCATTGAGTAGGGACACAGTGTCCCAGCACAGCCTGCCAGCCTTGCACAGATGAACCAGCCTGCCTGAGGCTCCGGTCAGGTGGAGCAAACAGCAGGGCCACCGCAGCATTCCTGTCTAATCTCCTGAGATGTTTCCATGAGGCTGGCTATCCTGGTATCTGGGTGCCCTTTTCACAACAGCCCCTCTGCTGCCAAAGCACGGGCACTGGAAGCAATAAGGCCAGCTACAGTTTCATTACAAAAGATAGAAATAGGTAAGAGACAATGTACCTTGCACAAAGGGAAAGAATAACCAGTCTCTGAGGTATTGTGCCTAATGGAAGACCCTATGCAGGTGCCTATGATGAGCGTGTGACACAGGAGGGATGGAAGACAGCTGGACTTGCTTATGTACCCCCTACCACTGAGGTTGAGGCAGAACTTCAGGCTTTTAGCCCCCTTCACCCTGCAGATGTTTCTGCTGGCTTGCTGTGTCCGCCGCGGCAGTTCTAACATTGCTAGTGCTACAGTCTCCTACAGCCTTGCTAGAAGTTCCTTCAGCGGAAGGCAGCTAAGGAGGACAAGAGCTAGCAAGTAGTTTGCATCTCCTACAGTGTCCTCAGACCTTTAAAATGCACAGGCAGAGGTTCAGCAGATCATTTATCCCAGTCCTGCAGCTGCTTTGAACTTCTATTACAGGAAGTCATTAAGGAAGCCATACCCAGGAACCGAAGTTTCTGCTCTGCCCTCTGGTCAGTGCCTGTATTTTGGAACGATACAAGCATTTCTTTATGCATGGCAGCCTAAAAGCATTTTTTTTTTCCCCCAATATTGAATTGTAAATGATGCCAAGCCAAAAACTCAGAGCTGGAAACATCAGCTCGTCTTTCAAATGTCCTCCTGGCTTGCATAAGTCCTGGAGGAATCTCAAGCAAACATGTGATGCCTCAGCCCACGTGTGCGTTGTTATTTGGGCATGTTGGCTAGGGAAGAGGCTGCTGAGATAGAACAGATCTGTGCTGAGCTGTACCATCATGAACTCACAGAAAGGCACAGAAAAGGGGATGTGTGTGACTGCTGGGATAGCTCTGACTACCTGTACTAGAACTAAGACAAGAATTCACTTGTCATAAAGTAATTAAATATCATTAAAAAGTAACTAAAGAAGTAAAGTTTTCCTTCCTGCAATTTTAATCACTATTACATTTATAAGATCATACTGCAAGGTTTCCTCAAAACTCATATTCTTTGGGTTTAAAAGGAGAAATTTAGGCAAGTGGGTTTTGTACACTGATCTCTGAAAGCCTTAGGATTCCTCCAGACATTTTTCCAGCATTTCTGTTCCAAAGGCAGAACACTCCTATCATTACCACTCTACTGCTAGTGTAGCAAGTGATGCAGAAGTAAAAGGGAAGATGTTAACTCAGGTATACAGGAGCATTTCTAATTTTACCAAATTCAGTCTGCCTATCTGAAAATCAGCCCTGTAATTTCAATTGGGCCCAGTGTTCTTTATCTCATTCTGTTCAGTTATGCTGACATTATATGGCTGTATTGAAGAGAAATGCTATTAACTTAGACAAATCTTTAAGCTGAAAGCTGTATTTAGTAATAAATGAAGTAATTTATAACCATGCTGCTTTAAGAAGGCTCATGTTAGATATGCCTGGGAAAAAAACCCAAACGTTATCTAGGAAAACATTCTATGTAAATTTCATTTAATGGCTATTTCCGTTCAACACTGTTTATAAAGTATAATGATACCATTTCTTCAGCCAGAGAAAATGACGAGTTGTAGCACTACAAGAAATGGATTCCTGAGGATAGCAGGAAGCTAAATTCTTTGCTAGGGAGTTACTGATGGGTTTATTTGCTTTTTACTTATTTAATCAAGTGATGACTTTCCCCTTTGCCTGTTCTGAGACAGGATTCTCTCTAACAGCTGGTGACCAGGCAATTACACCCAGTAAATAACCAAATACCAGGGGCCATCATTTGCATATCCACGTTAATCTGGTTTTCATGGCGCATCCTTCAGTTCACTTATAATAAATAAATCTCACAAAGGAAATAGCAGATGGGAATGAAGGTTGCTGTGCTGCTTTAAAAGCAAAGCAATAGCCAAAGGAGCCTCAGAAGGGGTGCTGCTCCCTTTATTGAAGAGAGCAGCAGCATCCTGTGCAAGCAGTACCGCTGGTTTCATCAACAGGCCCTGTGAAACAAGGTGCTCAGTATAAGGGTGAAGAAATTGAGCCCCACGTCAGTCTATTGCTGGGGCAGTTTCTGGCTGTGCACTTTCCGCTACAATCAAAAGGAAAATGGATTCAAACACTGCAGAGAGGAAACTTTGGATTTTGGGGCAAACTTTTTCCTGCTTTGGTGTCAGACCCTGGAGCCTGGTGAATGGTTGCACTTCGTGGTGTTCTTGATACATCACTGCTATTGCAAAGGCTGCAACAAATTCCTTTTGCTCTCTATTCAAGGAGAGTTTCACCCATCACCAGAAGAAAACAGCAGCTCCAGTTTAAATCCAGCCTGCACTTTCTTCGCGCATTACTAAATGGATACAACTACCTCTTATATTATTAGAATCACCACAGAATGCGTCTTTGGTGTAATTCCACTCAGTCCGGTTCACATACTCTGTGGATGAATTTTGAGCCCTTGCATCTTAGCAATATTCTGAAAAGCCTTCACAGTCCATGTAATTTTGCACCTTCCTATGTTCCTATGTGTCTCTTTCACTGAAGTGGATAACTAAACCATTCATTTTGTTTTCAAATCATGTTATCAAATGCCGGACATTGTCTGACCCAAGAACCCATTAAATTATCCAAGTTTTGCTCTCCATGAGACAAATTCTTTCAATAAATTCAAGATTTAAATGCATTCCATAAAGACCATATATATGTATCTCCATATATATAATGCCCCCCATTCTAAACAGTGCCCTCTGCCTCTGACTTGATACACAGATACTACTTGAGGTTGCTCAGAGTACGGTACTGCTTCACCTTTGTATGCTCAGAAGTATCTTTGTGAATGGTATTTCACAACATGCTCTTGCATGTCCCCTTCAATTAGCAAAACACCATTGATATGCTCCATATATCAGCATCTGTATTCCTAAAGTTGTCCTGCTTATGTAAAACTGATTTTAAGTCAAGATGTTACGCTGCCTACATCACAGCTGTTCCCCAATTAAATTGGAAACCATAAAATATGATGGAGAAAGTACTACCAGGTTGCTGAAGGTAAATATTCACAGATGAAGTCTGTTCCCCTTAGCTTGAAAAACTACGCCATTTAGACACCATAACTTCTAAAATTAATCAAAATCTTGGCAAACATATCAACAAAAAATAACCTTTGTTTAAAAACAAAAAAAAAACCCACACCACCACTTTAAAATAGTCCGCTTTAGCTCAAGCTCTGCTAAAACTACCTGAGGTAAAGGTGCCTAACTTGGATCATGTGCAAGAAATTCTATACATACACCTTGTTATACACTTTCTTAGTTAACTGCATTGCTTATCAATATTCATTCCCTTGTTCACATACCATGTTCATTTGAAGCAACTTACTTCATTAAAGCTATTTTCATTCCGGCTTTCTTTGAGTACCGGCTCATTGTCAACATCAAGTGGCCAACCCCTAGACAGGCACAGGATTCCCATAGGTCTCATTTGGTGCATTCAAGAGAGATGCTGCATCCTCCAGCCATAGCACAGACAAACACAGGACTACAATTTACGTGATCGAGTGAATTTACTGTGTGAGAAGGGAGAAAATGGAAGAGGATTTGACTTCTGAAACTGGACAGCATCCTTTTCAAGAGCAGGAACTGCCACTTTTACTAACTGTTTCCAGAATCTGCAGCTAAGAGGACTCTTCTTTTGAGCTGTGTACTTAACAGTCCTTCTCCACTCATAGGTACTTGACTAATACAAGTGCATTGTCCCTTAGGGTGTGTTTTGGCTTGACTGGGGTTTTGCTTAGTTGGTTGTTTCCAGAAGAAATTATCAGAAAGCAGTAAATGCCAACAGCTCTTCAAGTGCTCTTGCATGAGTTTGTACTGTTTGTAGCCCTGTCTCCGAAAGAAACACACATGCACACAATTTAGCGTTGAAACTACTTCAGTCTGCATTGATGGCTTTTCTCCTTCCGAGACTCAGAGTATCATTGCTGGAAAGAAGTTTTCTGGTCGTAAAGTTAGCTGAGCTATTGGAAAAGCCTGCTGTATGTTACGGTTATGCTGCTATCCACCAGCATGGAACTTACTGTCCTCTGAAAACTATATATCTCAGATTATAAAATACATATGCATGTGGTCATAGAAAATGATTGGTTATTTATTTTCTAACTGAAGAAACATATCTCAATGTGAGAAAACAAATATACCCCTACTTGTTCAACTGGGTGTAAGCTTCACTGCAACACACCTTGTATTTTTAGTTTATTTCCAGAGGGGTTGATGATAGATAACAAGGCTATTAGATTCCAATGCTGCTTTCACCTACCCAGAATGTTATTTCAAGTTATTGCTCTGTGATTAACACAAAGATTATACTATGCTATGGCCTGAAAGGCTGACCATTTCTCAGACACCCTGGAGAGTGTGAGGGTTTGTACATGAATAAGAGAAGGGTGAATCAGCACAGCTAGATCAGGAAGTTGTCTACTTCACACACACAACGAAGTGCTAATAGGTTAATGTGCAACTTACTTTCATCCTTACATCTCTAGCACTGGTAAGCCATTTGGGTGAGATCAGTTAGCTCTGGAATTCCAACTGGTTTACGCTGCACTCAATATTTCCATCTTTAAACACGGGTCTACTCAAATCAAATAACTGATGTCAGTTTGAAAACATCTCCAAGTTTGACAGCAGCCCAGTTGTACATACAACTCCAAAACATCCCTCACCTGTAAATCCACCAGCCTGATGTTGTTTTCCATCACAGATCCTTCACTCTTTCACAGAGCACAAAGTTCCTGAGGTGGGTATGATGCAGTATGTGCCCTTGTAAACTCCTTTATATGGCCAGGGAAGTTCAAAAGATGCTTTAGCATGCTTGAGAATTCAGGTTGGATAGAAAAACACACAAGTAGAAAATGCTGATTTAAAGTATGTCAAGGCACATCCTCTCATTGCCTGCACGGAAAACCCAAAGCAGGTATGTTATGGAGATCTGTTCCTCCACCCCACCATTGCCTCAAAGAACAAGGGGCAGATTTTCACACTGCTTGGGACAGATGCCTTGCTACCCATGAAGATCTGTCTATAAATTGGTATTATGTGTCTGAAATGACGGCATGAAGCTTCTGCATCATGCTAGAAGACAGAAACTTTCCTGCTGCCTTTCAGCCCCACCATTCTGCAACCAGGCCACCTTAGAGCTCTGCACATCCACATTAGTTCTCCAAGGGTGGACATTCTCACAGCAGAGGAATTCCACAAAGCTATGGCACGAGAAGGATACCCCCCTAAAAATGGTACATTTTCCCCTTGATAAACTCCCTCTGGACACAGAATTCTCAGTCTGCCCCTGCTCTGCAGCACACTGGGATACGCGCCCGTCAGTTACATCCTACATTTTCTCCATGTTGTTTTTTTCTTGAACAGCACTTGCAAATATCCACTGGGGAATATGGTAATCCCAAAACACTGCTGCCTCTATGCTGCAAGGTTTTATCATTTATCAACATTAGCTGTGCATTAGTGCATTATAAACTACTGGCTTATTCGTACAGGAAGTAAAGACAAATGAGGGAATTTATGTACTAACATTTTATCACCCCTGGCATTGACACACCATCCTGTCCTGTTACAGAACTGTGGTGTCAAACTAAGCTGCACAAAAATACACATACTCTCTACCTTCTAGTCCACTTTCCTCAAGATCAAATTCCTTTTCAGAAATACAAGAAGACAAGCAATGTAGAAAGCACCTTGAAGTTTACCTTCCTGCTTTTCCAATAAATTATGTGGGTGGTTGCCTCTGAAAAAGGCTTGAGGAGCTGCATCAACATGTAAGCAACCACAAACTGAGGGACATTTTGGGCTGTTCTAATTGTCACTCTGCCCTGAAACTCAGACCTCCAGCACAGCAAAGTTCTCCAACACCAAACAAAATCAGCAATTAACAACAATGAAGATGGTTTCCCCACACAAAACAAACCTCAATCCCACTTCTGAACTGCAGGTTATTTTCTTAGAGGAGAAGTTTTGTTCAGCTATCAATTCAGCAGCAAAATTGCCATCAAGTAAAAAACCAACACAAAAGCATAATCTTGATGCAGCTAAGAGAGACCTTTGTTGTCTCTACAGGAACTAAGGTAGATGCTACAGATTAAATTTACTTCAGCATCAGATCCCGTTATTCATTAAGTCAGATCACAGGATCTGATTTCTCTTTTATCAAGCCTGATACTCATTCCTAACTTAAAGTGGACAGAGTAAAATATGGTTTAAGCATGACTTGTTCTTAAACTTCACTTATATTCTTAAAAGTAGAGGATTTCTTCCACTCCTGACATACCTGTTTCCCCTCTATTTAATCTAAAAGCAGCATTTACTGAACGATCACAAATTACACACTGGCATTTGGCAGCCTTTGTTAAAAACTCCCACAGCCTCATCACAGCTCTCTATTGCCATCTCCCCATTGCTGGAGCTAAATACAGCCAGCGTGGAAAAGCAGCTGCATCGTTTACTGCTCCTTCAGAGGCAGAAATGCCATAGCAGGTGGATTTGTCAGGTTTTGTCCATTACTTTGTACTTACTTGTTCTGAATATTTAATCTGCATATTATGCATTTTGGTAAGTGGAATAAGAACCATTGATCTAAATCAGAATGATTCATCACAGAAATATTTTTCTCTCCTGCACCTCATATAATATTAAATTCTCCTGGATCACTTTATTAGCACACATCTGTTAATAGCAGAGTCCGAAAACTCCTCACTCCTCCATTAATACTGCTCAGCCAAGCATCCCATGACTGAAAGGTCTCAGGACGGCTCTCAGGACGGCTATGGAAGCTTTCTGTTGCAGGAACTGAAAACCTTGAATGACACTTTCATGAGGCCAACAAGATTTCCTGAAGTTTGAAAAGTGCTAAGTAGTCCAAATCATAGAATCAGAGCATGGTTTGTGCTGGAAAGGGCCTTAAAGCTCATCTAGTTCCAATCCCCTGCCACGGGCAGGGACATCTTCCACTACAGCAGGTTACTCCAAGCCTCATCCAACCTGGCCTTGAACACTGCCAGGGATGGGGCAGCCACAGCTTCTCTGGGCACCCTGTGCAAGTGCCACAAAAAAATATACAGCAAGTTGCCTGTATTTGTATTTCATAACTCAGATCCTGACATTTGAATAACTGGATAGTGAGCTGGAGGCTGGCTGTGTTACATCAGCCATACAATTCTCCCCAACAAGGCCCCTCTCCTGCCCAAGAACAATAAACTCATTGTTTAGGCTACAGCAAAACAATTTCCAAGCACTAGAATAAGAAAAGGTTTGAGTATTTAATTCTGAATAATAATAAAAAAAAATGCCATCTGTTAAATGTAAACTGACAGGACCTAATTCTTTCTGTCTCAGTGCTGCTCGCCGACCTTTCCTTTGCTTTCTTTAATAATATCTATGACGAATTTTAGGAAAGGTTCAGTGCGGATTACTTGAAGTGTAGTGAGGGCTGTGTCCTGTGCCAGAAGATTAAAAGAAGAGAGAACTGGGGCAAATGGGAAGAATCACAACTGAAAATCTGCAAGCACTTAAGTGATAAACAACCACTGTTTGATATCCTAATGTGGTGAGCAAAGCAATCACAGTGAGCCTGCTCCTGCAGTGACAAGGGGCAAATGAGAGGACAACCACCAGTCAGATGTCGTGACAAGCCATCACTTCTGCACAAAATTAAAGTACAATGGAAACAGGCTGAAGAAAGGGAAATACAGAGAATGGGTGTGGAAAGATGCCCCTTTGTGTTAGTTCAGATATTCATCTATAGGAAGTGAAGGAAGAAAATGGCAGATGTTGTGTTTGGGATTTCCTGACGCTTCAGGAGCGCCTGAACTGGCGCAATAGCATCTTCCTCCACACAGGTGTGCTACAAAGGGAACCTGCCCACCTCAGGTACTGAATTCAACTAAAGAGGTGCAAGTACTAGGTTAATGAACTGATCTCTACTCACTGCTATTTTCGTGGATAAACAAGGTCAGAGCCTCTGTGCCTGAATTTATTTTAATCTACAGGCTTGCAGTCCCTTAGTCTCTCACTTAAGGTTATTCCTGATTTCACTCTTGACGCAAACAACTGGAAAACAAAGAGATCCCTATCCCCCTGGTTACTTGCAACTAATGATAAAAGGATGGTCACAGCACATGCTTTTAGGGTTTTATCTGCCATTTGACAACACTTCCAGTTACTCACTGGTCAGATAAACACTAAAATTAGACACTGCATAGGTCTGGCTTCTCAGAGCTATCACTCCTCTGTCATTGGGTTCTCTTGTCCACAGCTTTTGTAGAGCCACAGCAAAATAGTCACATGAAAGTAGAGCTGGGCATGACCTTCAGCATCAAGATCACCCATTTGCATGCCCAGAGCAGCAGGGAAGCCTGTGTCCCTTGGTGAGGAGTGAGGCTCTGCAAGCCAACAGAGATATGGGAACACGCTGCCTCCTACCATGGATGCTACCCTGACACTATCATCACTTTTAATTGTGATTTTCCTGTAGCAGCACAGAATCATAGAACAGTTTGGGTCGGAAGGGACCTTCAAAGGTCATCTAGTCCAACCCCCCCCAACAATAAGCAGGGACATCTTCAACTCTATCAGGTTGCCCAGAACCATATCCAGCCTGGCCTTGGATGTCTTCAGGGATGGCGCATCAAAATGGTAACAACAACAACAACAAAATATCTGAAACCAACTTTCTGTATTCTACATGAGAGGGAAAAGTATGCGCTTCCCTCCAAACTATAATGCTTCTCCCCATTTTAGCTTAAAATCCAGCTGGTCTTTTGCATCTGCTCAGAGTTGAGCACATGTCTGGTACCTCACCAGACCTCATGACAAATTTCACTGCCAGTTTCTAAAGCTTCTTCTAGCAGCTAAGTTTTGTCCCTCAATACATTTTCAGGCTTCCCACCTGGCTGAGTTGATGCAGTGTGTTCATAGGTGTCAACCCATAATATTGCCCTGAAAGCAGCAAGATTTCCACTTGCTGATGATACTAGAGAGGAAACAGGCTTTAAGGCTATGACAAGCCACAACTCCTCTTCTCCTGCCAGTGTGAAAAAAAGCAGGTACTTGGTACTGCACACCTTCTTTTTCCAAGATATGCCACCTTTGTCAGGCTTCCCACAGAGAAAGCTCTTGAAGAGGGAAGACAATCCAAGGGCGAGTTATCCTGGAGGACAACCAGCATCTCTGAGCAGGATCCTAGTCTGAGATTCAGGAAGCGGCCCATGGCTCTCTCTGCCCGCATGTGAATGCACACAGAATACCACCCGTCAGCTCTCACTCCTCATTTTCCTTTCCATGACATTCCCATTTTTGCTCTCACAAACTAGGTATCCCAAGGACAGTGTTGTAAAGAAGGTCTTTTGCAGAGCTGGTAAAGTAAGATGATGATAAACCACCAAACAGAGGTGCAAAAACCACAAAGCATATTCTGGAAACCATGCAGTGCTATTTTCCATGCTGCTTGGCAGCGTGCATGTTCACAGTGCATCAAAAAATCCTGATGAAAACATTTTAAAGTGGAAAAAACATCCACTGTAGGAAAAAGTGCCAAAGAAATCTAAGAAATTCCCAATATTTACTTCCTCCTCAGAAATACAACAAAATAATAATGATTTTCATTGCAATTTCATTTAACTGAAGTATATTTTCTACCTCATGAAACGAGAAACAAGCACAGCATTACCCTCAGTGTTAACATACTACTTTTAATTAGCTGTACCATTATATTAAGTTTAGCTATGAGACATTTACTTGCATGCTTCCAAATATACAGTTGGGTTATTTAATTTTAGAGTCTGTGCTGCCTGGAAACTCTAGAGCCAGAACTTCTTATTTTTTCTTAAAGAAGCTTTATTTTAAGGATATATGACCAAGACAAGTAAAGCTGGGAAGAAGGAATTTCAGGAAACTTATATAAATCCAACTTAGCAACCCTCTCTGATCTCTCTACTGGTTATATAGAGACTTTCTTGTCAAAGCCATTTTGCAGGCTAACTTGGCCATATGTCCGCATTGCCTAGGCTGCAGCAGGGCCCCAGCCTTGGCTCAACAAGCAGTAAGGCTTTGAAAATATTAGGGTTTTGATACAACTTTCCATTCTGTACTCATATGTAGTTTGGATGCATCTTCTGGATTCAAGCCACCTGAGGCATCTCTAGCCAATGTACCCCTGGAGAAGAAGTGTAGCACAAAACACTGTATTTATATGGCCAGGTCAGCATGATGCTTTCGCCAGTGTGACCCAGAAATCTAGATCCAACAATGCCACACAGCAACCAGTCATGATGTCATCTCAACACAGACACCAAACAAGGATGTTTATGGTCAGATAGCTGTCAATGGGCTTCACAAGACTAAACTAACACCTGGGACTTGAATGCTAACAAGTCTGGGACAGATAAAAGCCCTAAAACATGCAGAGATCTTGGACTTGATCAGCAACACTAACATAAATGAATTGTTTATGGCAGGCATCCCAGCAAAATGGTTAAGCGCCCCACAAATGGACACTATCCTCCAGCAGATGCTACACAACAGGGATTCCATGACTTTCCCAGCCCCGCCAAGGCTGGCTTTCTCTAAGATGATCAAGCCAGATGGCTGTGGTTTCATACACGTGCATGCTTCAACGACCTAGTTGATTCTATGATACCATGATTCCAACAACTCTGACATTGATGGTGGTGACAGCAACTGCAGGCTGCTGTCAGGATAGGAAGGCCACATGGTAGTGTGAGTTTGGTGCAGACAGAGGAGGATGACCACCCTCTCCTTCTGGCCTGGGCAGCCCATCCCAGACCTGGTGCTATTCCTGCCAGCTCATTCAGCCCATAGCTTGGTCCTGTAAATCCAATTCTACCAAAGGATGCTGGTGCCACTCCTCCAGAAACAGCCAAAAAACCCACACACAACAAAACTCCATGGGAGCTAGACTCCTGCATGTGAGCCAGCTATCCACAACCATGAGAAGGTCACCTCAACTCTTCTTACCTGCAACTCTGGCTGTCCTACAGCTGAATCCTTTCTGCCTTTCCTGTCTTGCTAGTAACATCACAGTGTAAATAATCCTTTCATGGTCACTACAGAACAGCCAAGGAGGACACCGGCCAGTGTGACTTATAAAGGTGATAGTGAGGTGGTCCTGGGGTCTGCACAGTTACAGAGAAGTCAGGTAGGGCACAAGTGCTCATCAAGACCATCAGGCAGACATCAGGTCATCAGATGCTGGGGCACAGCAAGTATCCCTCATGGCACTCAGCCCTTCTGCACTGGGAATGCCCAGCAGTGTGAACATGGATGCAGTTTTGTAGCCAGAGTAGCAGCCATGGGGGCATACTAGGAAAACTGCACATAGCTGGCCCTCAAAAGGCATATATTGCACATAGCTGGCATTTTACCTGAGAGTTCAACAAAGCCAGTGGTCACATAGCAAGCCTGTTTCTTCCACCCTCCCCGAAAAAGTATCTCTTATTTCAAAAAAGACAGAAATTGTTCCTGTTAGAATAGCAGAATCAACTGGGTTGGAAAAGATCATTTGGTCTTTTAACTAAAGATAAACTTTTGACCAAAATGAACTTGATGATCTTAAAGGTTTTTTCCAATGTAGTAGATTCTATGATTCTATAAGTTGCCCCAGCACTGCCAAGACCACTACTAAACCATGTCACTAAGGGCCTTGTTTGCATGGCTTGAGAACATCCCCAAGGACAGTGATTCCACCACTGCCCTGGGCAGCCCTTCTGGGGAAGAGATTGCTCCTAATCTCCTGTCTAAACCTCCCCTGGTGCAGCTTGAGGCCATTTCTTCTTCTCCTGTCACTTGTTTGTGCTACCTCTCTGAAGTTTTGAGTGAAGCTAGCTTTTGTTTCTATCACCAGATTCCCTGAAGTTCCCACAGAAGTATGAAGACACTCAGAAGAGATCAGAGAACTGGGTGATTGATTACCTTTCTCTCTCTGTGAATCGCATTTAATTAGCTAATGTTATTCAGCTTGCAATATCTCAGCTGCCTTAGGCATATACTGGTACAGCTCTGCTCAAGTCAGGTACTTCAGTAAATCTGCATGGATAAAACTGGCAGAGAATCTGGTCTCACGTCTGAGGCAAAGCCTTGGCCAACAAACCAAACCAAATGAGAGAATTTTAGATGCAGTAGAAAATATTTAACAGGTAGTTCCCAATACAGTGTCTGGGGAGAGATGAGTGTTGTTAAGATGACTTTATCTTGACAAGACAAAAGAGTTATAATCACTTTTTGCACATCAACAGACACAAATTCAGTAATTGAAAGGTTAATAAGAGAATTATTTTCTTTTCTGTCACTTTGGCTGATATCATGCCAGAGGAAATACGTTAGAAAGTAGTTATGTAGTATGCTAGGCCAAGTTCTCAAGAAATCAACTTCAGTAGAGAGCACTGGTTAAAAATAGATGACACCTTAGTCTCTTATCTCTGTGAAGATAAATATTTAAGCAATATTTCTTATGACCTAGAGGAAAGCTCAGCAGGACCCCCAGAAATGCTCCTACAGAAGCAATAAGCAGTAACCTCTGTTACCAGGCTTCGACCCAAGACAGATCAAAGCGTTAAGCTGACGCTGGAAATGAACTCAGGATTTCTATGGCTACAAATCTCACTAAGACCCAACTCATGACGAACTGATGAGAAAGTTTCCACCAGTTCTTTATGGAAGTTGTCTCTGTCATATGCACTTCCTCTCCCCTTTAGAGCAAACTTCTTCAGACAAATTTAAATCGCATTTGAGCATCTGTATTAGTATCTCATTACATGAGTTTCTTCTTTCCATCATCTACATGAGCTGTGAACTCAGTGCCATTTTATTCTGGTGGCTGGGAGACGAAGCTTGCATTTTAATAAACTTCTCTATGGAAGACTCAAGTCTCAAAACATTCAGTTTACAGAGGGGAAAAGAGTTAAAACATGTTATTTTGGTTTGTCTCCAGCACAGATAGGGAAACTCCAGGGAAAAACCCTAGTTGTAAATCTTCATTGCAAACCTCTACTTCATACTGATGTCAGAGGGAGTTCCATGCAGCAGTTGCGTGCAGATGATGCAACAACAATCTGCAATGCAGATAACAGATCTGCAATGCATATCAGACACAAGGACTTTACTCATAGGTTGATAAATCAGCTTCACAGTTCCCACCACAGAATCACAGGAACACTGCGGCTGGAGGGGACCTCTGGAAATCATCTACTCGAAACTGCTTGCTCAAAGCTGTGTCAGCTACAGCAGGCTGCCCAGAACTGTGTTCAGTCATGTTTTGAGTATCTCCAAGGATGGAGACCCCACATGTTCCCTGGACAGCATGTGCCAGTGTCTGACCATCTTCACAGTTATAAAAATAATAGAATCCCAGACTGGTTTGGGTTGGAAGGGACCTTGAAGTTCATTCAGTTCCAACCCCCTGCCACGGGCAAGGACACCTTCCACTAGAGCGGGTTGCTCCAAGCTCTGTCCAACCTGGCCTTGTACACTGCCAGGGACGAGGCAGCCACTCAAGCCATTTCAGGTCATGCCTTACCAACACCATCCTCAGATGCCCAGAAAGTGCTTTGGCCATGTTAGAATCAGCACAAAGCAGTGGAAAATAAACAGAAGCAGTTAAAGGCTGTATGGATTCAAAGTCTGCAGGCTGCACCAAGTTTTTGTGAAAGCCAGTGGGCATTCCTCAGCTGGGAATTTGCTGGATCTAGCCCAGGCCACTTTAAACATATGATTCAACAGCATTACACATGATTCACTCATGATTCAGCAAAAACGCTCTGCCATGTTTACCAGATTAACAACACTAATAAAGAAATAAACACATTTCATTGTACAACCACTGTTCTGAAATACCAAGCCACATACTTAGCATGAAGGTGGTGAGACACTGGCACAGAGAAGCTGTGGCTGCCCATTCCTGGCAGTGTTCAAGGCCAGGCTGGATGGGGCTTGGAGCAACCTGGGCTAGTGGAAGGTGTCCCTGCCTGTGGCAGGGCGTTGGAACTGGATGAGCTTTAAGGTCCCTTCCAACCCAAACCAGTCTGCGATCCTGTGATACTCAACTGCAGTAAATCAGTATAATGCCACAGAAGTCAACTGAGGTTTATGCCAATTAACACCAAACTCAGCCCACTTACACTACTAAACTCCAAATCTTTTACTTAAGTACAGCTGACATTGCTGATAATTATGTTATCAGCAACTTTAAAACTATTTAGGAAGTGAAGCAGCCCTCAAAAGGAGGTACTGCTCCATAAGAGGAAACCAATTTTCTCAACATCTCATCTTCAGAATGAACAACACTCTTTAGAATTAGGGCAGACTTAATTATAACCGCTACAAGAAGCGGTAGGATAACAAACATCTCTTTGATTCAGGAGTAGATACTAATGGTGACAATTATCTAACAAAAATCAATCTTGAGGTTCTATACTGGGAATAGAAATGTTGTCTTCATCTTAGAAACTGCAAGTACAGATGCTCACACTGATTTAAACATGGCTTGCACACATCATTTAGGAGAAAGGAAAATAAGCTTCTGATAGTTTTCCTTCTTACAATAAACACTCTTCAACAGCTATTATTTAAATAGAAAGAAAAAGATGAATTTCAGGTCTGGTCTTTTTTCAGCTGAGCTGAGAGAAAATTTGCTCTGACAAGGAACTTAAGAGCTCACGTGGAAGAGAAGAGAGAGCAAAGGTACATATATAATAGAAGGAATCACAGGGCATAAGCAGGGTCCCAAAGCCCATATTTCTGGATCAATTTCCATACCTCAACATGAAGATCCTTCCACCAAAAGAAGACAGGAGATTGCTTTTGCCAGCAAGAATAGCACTGGCAGCAAATTTAGACTATAGGCCTGGTTTCAAAATAACCTGGGTCAATTTATAAAGTTTAGATCCATTTCTAAAGTTCAGCTGGAACCCAAGGAACACATGATAGCTTTAGCAGTCTTGCTGTGAATACTTCAGTAGATTCAGATCCAAAAGTTATTGGAACTAAAAATAAATGTCCCAATCTGCAAACCACAGACACCGTGACTCTGACATCAGTGAGTGCTGAGTACTCAGATGGATAGTGCGTGAACTTCCAAATGAGACCTTTCTATTACATAAAACAGCTTTTAGAAATTGCCAGCAGGCAGCTTAACATGCATAAACCAGAGAAAGATCAGTCATTAGCAAGTTCTGTGGGCAAGGGGTGTTGACAGTTGGCAGCAGCTTTACTAACCTAGATGTTGCTGCATGTCTCTCAAGTCACTGGTAGGCTGGGCTGGGAGTTTTTGGCAAAAGGATTACCAGCAAAATAGAGTCATTACCAAAAATCATTTTGCATGAGAAGAAAAACTGCCCAAAACCTTCATTGGAGACCAGAGTCAACAGACAGATACAGAAAGCAGGGGGTGCAAACTGGAGACACCAAGAACCTAGAGCCTGGTGGTAACATCACACCCATGGGCATCAACAATTTGATCCGCTGGGTGTGTGACAACTGTAACAGGTATGGGGAATTCCAGTATATCCCAGGTAAATCGTTAGCATAGATTCTTTCCTGGGTTTCATTAAATAAATAAATCATTCTGAAATGCATATTTCAATGCATAAGCGGCCAGTATTTTCCCACAACAGAATACAGTTCTCTGATTGTTGCCCTCAATTAATTGGAGCTAAGCATCCTTTTCTCCTCCTCCTTCAAAGCTCTTCACATTAAGAAGAAATGCAGGACATTAGTGAAGCTTAAGCTTTTATCCATCAGCGTTAAGATTATTTGGGGTAATTTCATAATTGCCGTTGTTGTTACTCACTTCAAAATATTCATGAACTCTTACTTGCAGGTTTTGTGGTTCCAAAACCAAACCAAAAATGTCCCTGATTGGACTGGATATAGAGGATATTTTACCACGTCCTCTAGGAAAACAGTATAACATACCACTTTGCCTTCAAACAGCCATTTAAAAGTAGATGGAACCACACAGAACTTCCTTTTTAATGTGCCTTGCTTATGCAAATCAAAGAACTCAAGAAAGCTTCAACAATTGATTACTCAAAGACTTCTGTCTTCACTCATCACAGTCTCTGACTGCCAAGGGTTAGAGAAAGTCACTATCCCATTTTCTTATTGGGAATGAAATATATACCATGACAAGTCTTAATTTAATAACAGGATGAGCAACTTACAGTCCAAGGGACATGCACAAACTGTCAGGACAATAGATCTGCTCCACAGCCTGCACGCCCTCCTCCCAAGTGCCCTTCAAGTACAGACCGCAGGCTGGAGGAACCGGCCACGCAGCCACTAGCCCCTTTCCTGTGCTATTTTGCCTGAAAACCCAGCTGCTCCTCCCCATTTGGTGACACTCCATGTGAGTCATACCACATCAGGAAATCTCTGCATGTGTATAGAAAAAACACGATGGGTTTAACAGCTTTTCTCTCTCCTGTCCATTCCTTCTGTGGGACCCTTTCTTATCCTACCATCAGTTTTCTTTATGTAGGAACTAAGTACCTTTGAGATATCCATTCTGTTAAGCTACTGATCAAATTCAGCTACTTTTAAGAAGTTAATAGGAAGGCTGACTGAGAGGCAAACAGCAATTTCCTTAGGAAAGGGACAGCCAGCTTTCCTTAGGAAAATTATGCCAATGGGAATTGCAAGGCATGCCAGTTTGGTATTAGCATGCAGAGATTATTAATCTCTCATGTGGAGATAACTATACAGTGCATTATTAAACACTTCTTTACCAGGCAGACTATCTTTAAATACATTTATTTTCCTATATACAGCCCTCTGCTCACATCAGTTTCTTCTGTAAACCTGCAGGGAAGACTGGGCGGCATCTTCAGTAAGCCAAGCAACTGATCACAGCCCCTGGAACAGCCTTGTCCATCCATGAGTGCTGCACAGACATCTGAGACTCACAGGTCTGTATGTATGTACAGGTATGCCATGTTTGCATTAAAAGCCATGTCCACCCACTGTGTGTGGTGGTGGCTAATGGAGTCTGTGCCAAGAACTGGGCTGATCTGTATGTTTACAAAGCCAGGACTGGAAGCCTTGCATAGCTGCAAAAGAAATGCTCAAGGGTCATTATGGCATGAGATTCAGATGACATACATCAGGCAGAGAAGCATGGGCAAGGACAGACACCGGTCAGTCCTCAAAGCAGGACTTCTTTAGTACCTGGACTTTGCTTATGGATGAATCTTCAGCTCAAGCTCATTCCCATTTGGGAAGTGGGTTTGTTCTCTGCCTTTCAGAGGCACAGCCCTGTTAAGGACACCCACAGTCCGCGTGAATTTCTCAGCTTGGGTCTTTTGAAGTGACTGGTATTTTACAGGGACAGAATCGCTGGGTTTGCCTGTCATTAATAATACATCTATCCTGTGAAGAACAAGAACACTGTGATATCCAAAAAAAGAAAAGCCAGAGAGAAGTCCACTTCTGTTTCAACTGCCTGAAAAAACAACTTCCCCTTGGACCCATGTGGATATATGCAGAGAGAGAGAATCCAGCCTTTGAACTATAACCGGTATAAACCTTTCTCGTCTGATCATCCCTCTCTGACTCATAAATCTCCATCTCCCAAGAAACGAGCACACAGCTCTCACAAAGCATAGCATGCACCTAGAAGGGAGGCAAAATTAAAAGAGAGGAGAGACAAATTATGTGGGAACCCATTTCCTTAATGAACAGAGCATATTTCACTACTTATTCTTCTTACTGAGTATCAATAAATAACAGGAATAAGTAACAGGCTTGAGTAAAACATGGATGAATTTAAGTTTAATGCAAGTAAAGTGTCTTATAATAAGTCTGGATTAAGAAAGATGTTAAGAAGGGTGGTCTTCAGAGACTGCTTACCTCCCTCTCTGATTTTCAGGCATCACATATTAGCTTGTGTGGCTACAGCTGAGCTTTGGTGCTGCTCAGAGAGCATCAACAGAGGGGAAGTAAAGGAGGAGTCCTGCAGGTCACACATGTCCGCCATGTGACTGTAGACAGGCTCTAGGGGCTCTTGCAAAGACTCAAGTAAAGTAGGAGAAAAGGCGGCTCATACCCTTATTCCCACTGATGCCACCTTGACCCACACATGGTTGAGGCTCATGGGCTGACCCCCAGCACATGCTGCTATGATTGAAGTTTTTGCATTTAGAGCACTGCAGTTTCACCTCCATGTTGTAGACCAAGTGGCCAGTCGCTGGCATGAGCAAGAGTTTACATCACACACAAGCAAACCAGAAACACATGAAGATTAGCTGCCAGAGTGATTTAAAACTCACAAAGCAGAAAAGGAAAGCAAAGCAAACTGCCCTTGGAAAAATAAAGAAACTTTGCAGCTGGCATAGGAGAAGCAGCTATTAAGGTAAGCAGGGGTGTTACCAGCCTCAAGCTAAAAGCTGGAAATATTTCAAAAGGTTTCAGAATAAGCTGCCATGCAAATCTTGAGCTTAAAAACACTGTGACCTTGAACGAACTGCCTTTCTGGTTCCTTGGCCCTGGATCAATATGGAAGGTCTCAGATGAGCATCTCCATTCTTCCCTAAACATCTCAGTCACCTTGTACAATGGAATCCCTCCTGCCACACGACCTAGTGCAGCTACTACATCGCATAAGCACCACCACAGTCATATATCCCAGTGCAGTGTCCCTGGTCTTCAGACTCAGAATAACACTCCATCTCTCCCGTACAACAGAAACAAATGAGTCTAGAAGAAATCATAGAATCAACAAGGTTGGAAAAGACCTTCAAGATCATCAAGTCCAACCATTACCCCAGCACTGGCATGCCTATTATATACACTGTATGTATACAATACAAAAATTGTATGAGAAAAATAATTGTATAAGAAAAATACAAGAAGTGTATCAGAACACTTTTTAATTATGGAGAGATCATGCAGTACACTTACTTGGGGTGCAGTGAAGGGGTTGGTGTCATTTGGCTGTTGCTTCACAACTTAAAGATTGATTCCTATTACAGGGAAAGTATGTCTGAAATGACTGAAACAACCACATTTCTCCTTTTATGTTTAAATGTTTCAAGCTCATATCTCGATGCTGAACAAAATCAAACATTGATCTCTTCCTAATTTTCCAAGCTACAGAACAGCAAGTACTGCACAGAAGAAAACAAGAGCTAATACAAGAGCTGGCAACTGGGATTTCATGCTGCTTATGTGTATTCACATAAAAGGATACGCAATTAGAAGGAAGTGTGACTCATTTGACACTAGAGAGACATCTTTTTAACTATGCATGAAAGGAATCATATTGCCACACACTGCTCTAACAGCAGTGAATCACAAGTAGTAAGGGACACACTGCATTTTAAAGTTCATAGCAGTCATGTTCAAAAACAAGGCCTGGTTATTTTCCCTGTAAAATCAGTTCATACAAGGCCAACATTGGCCCCCCAAACCCTCTGAGACTCAGCCACCAGATTCCCAATGAACACAATCTTGACTGGTCAACTTGTAAAGCCTGTTTCATTCCCCAAAAGGCAGCAGAGTAGCGAGATCTTCCATTGGTGTCTGGCAAACAAGGAAAGCAAAACCAGGGAACCTCTGGCACTCAGACACGCCAGTCTCACCCTGTTAACAAAGCAGCTGAAGGTCATGACCCACAAAAGACCCTGATGAATCAATCATGCAACCCATGGTACAAAAAATGCTACAGCCTCCTAAGGCCCAGCTAGCACCAAGACATCAACAATACCCCAAACTGAATAAAAACACTGCAGTGTTTTCATCTTCTGATGTCTTCAGACAGTAACTGCAATGTACTCTCTTATCTTCCACTCCTCTGCATAGCTCAAAGACACATGGGACTTCCATTCTTTATAAAACTAGGCAGTTTCAATTTACTCTGTAATGACAATTTGTTTGGATTTCCAGCCATAAAAGCCCCCACAAAATCCCACACCATATAGTAATGCATATACTGATAAAATACAAAGGTTCTGTCATGTTTGTAAAGCCCTTTAAACTGCATTAACAAATTATTTTGCTACATGACATTTTCCAACTCATCAGTCCTCATGCCATATACAAGATCACTTCTTCCAAGAGTCACCCCTACTCACATAATCAAATCATGCCATTTGGAACACTGTGACATTATTTTGTCATATAAAATAGTTGAAATTGACTATAGCAATGTAATGTTATGAGAAATGAAAGCTGAAGAAGAGTTAGATCCCTTGAAATGATAGATTTGAAACAGCAGAGACACAAAGTGTCCAAAAGCCATCAAATACCACAGGTCAGGTCACCATAAAAGGAGGATCCAGGTTCTGAAATACTTGTGCTGAATCATTTCAATGGAAACTTTAAAAAATGAAAATGCACTATGGAATTACAGGATTTATTTACACAGACTGACATAAACTCACTTTCTCGTTAATATGTTTTTAAATGGCAAGCAGTATAAACAAGGTATCTTAAATTACTACCTAATATAACGACTTAAATAAGTACCTTCAAAATAATGATTATATGAAGACTGAAATAAGAATGACAGACTGAGACACAAGTAAAAATCACGGTAGTTGGAGTGATTTATCCAAAGCAAACCCCATTTTACACTTGCACACATATGCATTTAGTATAAAAGAAAACAGAGCATAGTTTTTCAAACAGAACAACAAAGCTCAAAACCAGTTGGAAAAGAAATCAATTCTGCCACTCACTCTGCTTTTGCTAGCACAGCAGCTTCCACATTATGGTCAAGGATCCACTGCATGCACACAGCTTCTCTTTTCTACCTCATTCTGAGAAAACTGTTTTCAGAAGGCATGCCTTCAAGAAACATTTGGCAACTGTACATCCACATGATTAATAAACAAGAAAAAACGCAGCAACAGATATATCACACACTTTACAACACCAGCAATCACTTGCTTGCAAGCCCCTGGCCAGAACTCTTCTCCTTGACAGAATAAATTAATGCTAGACTCTTCTCAAGACATTACATCAACAGAAGAAGTTTTGGCTTTCCCTTGCATCAATAAAGCATATCATCAGATATAAACTGCAAGTTTTCATCACTAAACCACTTTCAAATGAAACAATACCAACCTTCAAATACATCTCCACATAACAAGCTGTCTTTCTTGACAGTTCTGGCTAGCTACACACTTCATATCTGTCTAGCCCATAATCTTTTCAAAAGGCTAATCAAAGACGAGTCCAGCCGGTATTACTTACAGACCTCTTTCACTCTTCTTCAGTACAAAGATATGCAGCATAGCAGAATCCTTCAGTATCTACATCTCCCACCAAGCCCACACTGCAGACTTGATCTTAAAACAATAACCTCTCAAGGATAAACAAAGCAAACTCATATCAGTCAGACCTGAAAGATGTTTTCACCAATGCCTCAGGACTGTCCACTGGCGGTAGCTCATCTGCTAGGATTTCTTCAGGAGGTCTAGGGTCATTGATGATGGTTGGCTTTGGCCTTTCCTTGAGATTGCCGGTCAGTCCATCAATAATGGTGTTCCACAAGCAGTTTTGTGATTTAGAACCTGCAAAACCAGAGTGAGAAGGAAAATAAATTCATAAACCTATCATCAGCCTCTCAGCAGTCTGGAAAAGAGATGGTCTTATCTTTTTGCCTTTGCATCACTACAGTTCAGCCTGAAAGCCTGAAATAAAGCTGAAAGTGGAAGCCAGCACCAACATTCAGGTCATTCCAAATCCAAGACTGTACTGCTGCCCGTGAAAAGATTTGATTACAGAACATGGAGTTTTCACATCTCAATAAAAACCCATCCTCTCCACATTACATTTATATTATAGCTTAGCATGTATTGATGTGGCTACACTGTAAGCCAAAGAGCTGATCAAAAACCAAAGTACCAAATCAACACAATATTTATTAATCATTGATTTTCTTAGACTAGAGTTAATAGTGGTTAAATTATAAAGCTATTGCTGAAGGACTGAAAACATAGTTCTGTTGAAACATCAACTGCAGATGTTTCAACAGTAGACGTTCACATACCAAAATCTTTCTATGGATCATCTTCTTTGCATTTATTTACAAGGGTCACCAAGTGACTCTTGCACATCATTCAGAGAACCCATCCTCAGCTGTAAGTCTAGTTCTACTGACAGAGTACAATTAGCATCCTTCAGTCACATCTCCTTCCTGCCTTTGGGGAAGAAAAAGTGTGGCTTACTTCATAAAACTGAAGTATTTGTTTCATATTTTCAACAATTTCCAATAGCTTCTGAATAAATGAGGCAGTTCTGAAAATCCCAGTGACACTACCACACCGAACACCTGTGGCACATTCTCACTTTAGAGCATTATATTATAGAATATACATGGGTGAGTCAACAGATCCTGAGACGAGCAGCTCAGTACTGAAATGCTGATCATTTCAACTAACAAACTTCCCACAACAGAGGCGCAGCAAGCATTAGTCTTACTGGATTCCAAAGTACTAAGACATACTAGCTCTGTTAGTAGGCACTCTCCATAGGCTTTTTATCAATACACAAAAGGGGGGCAGGGATAAATCTGGTAAATGGGATATTTCTGTAGCCAGCAACTGAATCTGATAAGACACTGCACAGATAAGACCTTCAAATATTTTCCCAGCATTCAGACTTAATTATCCAACAGAGACAACTAAGAAGCAAGTAGTAGACCAAACATATGGATTAATAAAGTTGACTTTTGTTGCAGCACACACTAAGTACATAAGAGTAAGCCAAATAGAAGAACTGCAGTGTCTCCTGAGAACACATCATGAGGAACTACTCTGTGAGAAGCTAATGATCCTGTTGATGCTGATGCTCTCGACAGGTGATGGCAGCCTTATTTTGCTCGTTGGTCTAAATGTCTTGGTTTCACATTGCCTAAATAGTGCAAAGACGGAAGATCTGGAAGATGCTCACCTATCTCCTCCATTCCAAAATAATTTTCTGACTATTTCACAGCTAATCAGGAAAGCTTCATACTCAAAGGCTTCTCTAGAAAACCATGCAACATCAATACATATTTAACATTCAAGAGCTTGAGATGTTATGGCAGCAGAATCCCAGACTGGTTTGGATTGGAAGCAACCTTAAAGCTCATCCAGTTCCAGCCCCCTGCCACAGGCAGGGACACCTTCCACTACAGCAGGTTGCTCCAAGTCCTGTCCAACCTGGCCTTGAACACTGCCAGAGATGGGGCAGCCACAGCTTCTCTGAGTAACTACATGTTCTCTCCAGGTTTCTTGTAGCCCCTTTAGGCACTGGAGCTGCTCTAAGGTCTCCCCTTAAGGAGCCTTCTCTTCTCCAGGGTGAGCCAGCCCAGCTCTCTGCCTGGCTCCAGAGCAGAGTTGCTCCAGTCCTCACAGCATCTCTGGGGCCTCCTCTGGACTCACTCCAGCAGCTCCACATCCTTCTTGTGCTGTTGCCCCAGAGCTGGATGGATGATTGCAGGGGGGTCTCACCAGAGCAGAGTAGGGGGAAGAATCCCCTCCTTCAACCTGCTGGTCATGCTCCTTTTGATGCAGCCCAGCACACGGTTGGGCTGCAAGCACACACTGCCAGATCATGGTGAGCTTTGCTCTTCAGACCACCTCTCAAATTTCCCAAAGTTTCTTACTTTTACTTGAGAAGGCAAGCATTTGTTTTCCAGTTCTTTAAGGGGAAACATAAAAGGTGTAAGAGTTTTAAGTTACCTGACCATACCAGCCACCTGTGATAGAGCCAAAAAGATTGTGATTCTCTACAATATGTTGAGGGAACCATTTCTTTTGAAGAGTGCTCAGCACACTTGGAAACAGAAGTTTACCCATCAAGAAAGAAAAATCAGTTGTCAACCAGCCATGTATGCTGTACACTAAAGCAGGAGAGCAGGATATCAACACTCATAGGAACAAGCTGCTGAGGGCTATTAAAATCATATTGTGTTGAAGAAGAGGCTCTCTGAAGCCATTTCAAAGGGTGAGATCTTCCCCTGAAATCACTGCAAGGAATCTGCTGAGCTTCCTAAACCACCACCTCCTCCCTATTTCCTCAGCTGTACCTTTTCTTTTATTCCACAAGCCCTCCAGCTTGTCATGCACAGGACAACTCCATGGTGCAGGAAAAAGACACATTAGTCTTTCTCTACACTTACTAGATACAAGTAGCTCGCTGTTTGCGCTTTAACTGAAAACCAATAGTGGCAGGTTAACTAACTGCCACTGAGAAGACCATACAATCACTAGTATGGAACCTTTTTTCTTTTCTTTTTTCTTAAGAAAAAATGCAAGAAAATCAAACACTTGTTTCAGCACATACTGTTATTCTCCTATGTTCTCTGCATCTACATTCATACCTTTTCCTCTCAACTGGGTATCCATCCATCTAAGTCGTAGACACAGATCTACTTGGCTTTAACGAAGATCAACAGCAGCCATGGTGTGTGCCATGCCCACCTAATCAATGTTCAGCCTGCCCTCAGCTATGCTCAGCTGAGGGGAATTAGGCAAATAATTGTTTTACTTACCAGGTCTGCCTGAGCTGACACAAGCCAGGAGCTTCTAGCTGCCTGAAATGCTGAAAGCCTGATGAATTTACACCTCCACAAACACTGATAGCACCATGGTACTCCTAGCAAGATGACACAGTGAGATACCAGGCACATTAACTGCTGCTAAAGGCAGGAGTAACCTCTAAAATTCAAAGTCTCCTAAACAGACTGGAATTTGCCATTTAGGAGCACAGGAGATTGGGTCACCCTAACACTGGCATCAAAAACATTTAATTTTAATTTCAAATCCTTGTGAATAGGTGTAAACATTTGCAAAAATGCCTCTCCCTGATTTTACTGTCAAAGATGATTAAAGCTGAGCTAGAGGCAAAAGCAAAATAGGTCTAGGTGTTACAATTTAGAAAGCAGAACTCTGCTTAAAGAATCTGTAAGTAGGTGTTCAAATACCTTCATCATACAGCCTGAATATATTCTTTAGCTGCAAGCCAAAGATAACTATACAGCTATCATTCCCATTGTCTCACTTAACACCAGCAGCCTTTCCCTCCTTGTGCATGAACTAAAGGGGAAACAACTACATGTCCCAGAAAGCTGCAGACAAGTCAGGATGGACAAGGCACATGTGGGTTTCAGTAGGTGATGTCTGGCTGCATGCACAGGTAAGTAAAGTCAGCCAAAATGGGTATGGTTTGTTAAGTGTTCAGTGACACCCCAACTGAGATCCCACTAAAATCTCTGAAGGTTTTACTATTGAGTGTAATAGTGAAGCACAGCCATTGCAGAGCAACGGAAATCCTGCTCTCTATTGTGAAGATGAAGTTAATAATTGCCTCTGAATTACTCATTCAAGTGAATGCAAAAGGCATAATCCAGGAAGATACCCAGTCTCTGGTTTGTGACTCAGACACAAGGGTAACAACAATAATCCTCTATGACTTCAGTTACTGCTTGAATCCTTGTCCTCAAATGCTACAGCTTTTCCTGACATTCAGTCAGGATGTTTCTGAATGCTCAATCTGCACTCTACTGTTTGATCAATGAAACATGGCGTGGTAGAGTAGGTTGTAGTACTCTCAGCACACATTTGGGCATCACATTAGCACAGCACATGCCTCAGACATTTCTCTCCTTTCCATAATACACTTCCTATTCTAATTTTCCTTCCCATTGCCACAGAGTTATCACCTTACACTGCTCATGACTGCACAGTCATCATTAATGATACCCTATGAGAAACTAGCTGGATCATTAAATCCTTACCCTGACTCCTAGATCACTAAATTTAACTCCCAACAGTGAAGGTGTGGTTTACACTTTGAATTATCTCCCTTTATTCCTATGTTATGCCTCTGTGACTATTTCCTAACAGGCTTATCTAAGTGTTTCTCTCTGCATTGCACTTCTGTTACTCTCAAATAGCCTTGATCTCACCTCCACACTTCATCCCATGCAGCACTGGGTCATACGACAAGGCCTTACAAGGGAGTTTCCTGTGCTTTCATTCAGCTGATAGCCATGCACTGGTCTGTCCTCTTCCATGTAATGCCAGGCACCCCTAACTCTGCAAATAAGGCTCGGCTGCCTGGTTGAGAGTCAAGATTATCAAGCAGGAACAGACTCTGGTTGTTGCTGGGTCTCAGAGCTGCACTCTATACACATTCACCAAAAATCAAGTTCTTATGGATGTCAGAATCAGAACTGAAAAGCCAGCTCAGTTTCAAATGTCATTACATTATGCTTGACCTACTTGTCAGGCAGTATTGCAGCATGAAGGCCTTGTAACTCAAATGTCCAGGAATAAACAGTACTTGGGCTGAATCTTCTAACTGTGTACCTAGTATTCAGGAGCCATAATGGACAAAAAGCTGGTGATAACGAACTTAAAAGTGTTTGCGGTTACAATTACATTTTTATCCTCTGTGATTTCCTTTGCCATATGAATTTTGAGGGTTGAACCAGGCAGGACCAGCCCCTTTTTAAGCTTTGCTGTCTACAACATGAAGGAAAATAAACCCTAAATAAGGAATGACAGTACAATTTTCTATCAGCCGTCTCCACTCTGCTCCATCACATTGTAATTCACCACATGCAACAGATTTCATAGCCACAGAAGTTCCTTCTACACCACCCACCTTAGCTACCTATGCGAGGTATGGCATGCTCAGAGTGCCATCCTGTGACTGTGTGAAATACTGCACCATAGATGGAAACACGTTTTGATCTGCACCACCCATGATGATGGCAAATGCCATCATGGAGAACAGGATTTTCCCTGCTAAGTGGTCACAAATCATCACAGAACTGTGCATGCATTAAGAACAGAATTTCCTATCTTCGCCCTCAGTCCTACATACTTAGTTACATGCATCTTTAATAATTCATATAGTCAAAGTCATGGCCAGTTGGTGCTACATTACCAGCTGCATCCCTTTGTTTTCTTCAAACCTGGCTCACTTATTTCAAATCCCAAGCCATACGTTTAGTTCCTAATCTTGCTGTGTGAAGCTAAAAGTGATGGAGGAACTATAAGTAAGGTTTCACTCCATTTTTTGTATGCTACTTCAAAGGCTTGACCCAAACCTCTTTATAGCCGCTACAGTCAAGTTCATTTGACTTTGGGACACTTACATTGTTATAACTTCTCATTCCTGAAACAACAGTAAGGCCACAAAGCCTTCCATTCTTTGCATTTGCAAACAAGACAACTTCTGTAATTGACTTTTCCAGCTAAGTACAATGAACGGCAATAACAGGGCAGCCAGAATATGAGATTAGAAGACTTATTACATGTGTTTTCTACAGGAGATATAGCAATCAACCAGTTTAAATAAGAAAAGCTACTTACGGGCAAATCGGGAGAGTGGTCGTGCATTTTTGTCACCTGTCTCATTCGCAACTGAAAGGAGAAAATACAGAGAAATAAAAAGCATTACATTTAAATGTTACATTAAGATTAATGATAATAGCAATTCCCATGCATATAGAGAGTCACAGCAGTTGGATATATATGTTGGATATATATACACATAGAGATAATACTTCGTTTAATGCCACCAAATATATTACTTTACATGTTTGTCCATCTGTTGGTTCAGTTTGGCTTTCAGAGTCAGCAGGGCACCTGTAAACCTTGCCCTGCCCCACATAATAACCGAATCATGTAACTACCTAACATTAAAGCACTAGCCCTTAATAGTACATAGCAATATATGATTGCAGTCATATCCTGACAAATCCTATTTTATGTTGGACTTTTTCCCAAGTCCTAAATAAAATGTAATTTTTCCCATTTGCATTAGTGAGTAAAAAAGTAAGATTATTCCACCTAAATAAAGAAATGCACTAGCAATTTTGGAAGCCCAGAGAATCATTTAATAGCAAATTAAATGAAATTCAAGGATCTGTGCAAAGGACTCTTCTGATATTTGGAACTGCATATAGATATCACCGAGGATAAAACCAATCCCATAAAAAACCTGCTTTTTTCTGCCCCAGCTTCATACTGGCATAGGTCAACAGCTCTGTGACCCAGGAGCATGCAGACAGTCAAGAGCATAAACAACTCTCTGGGGTTTTCACAATACTAAACTCAGCTGAAAAAAGTGTTATCAGGAAGAGGAATTACCATCCATGACTTTCTTTTTCATAGCTAGAATAATGATGAGGGACAGCACTGATGGGCACATAGGGAGGAGGCCTGGTTGGACAGGGCTTGGGAAGTGGAAGGTGTCTCTGCCATCTGTGGCAGGGGATTGGAACTGAATGAGCTTTAAGGTCCCCTCCAACCCAAACCATTCAATGATTCTAAGTACATACAGAAACCTTACCAATTCTTTGCTTTCTTTAAAAATGCTGTTTTCTAGAGACAAGACCAACCAAGCTAAGAAATTCCAAAGGATGCAAAATATGACAAGAACCAAGACTCACAGATTCCTAGCAAAATAATTTAACTAAACAAACTGACTTTTGAAGCCAGAAAAGACTTTTGATGAAATTCAATTCTTCTGACAAATTTTAAGGTTGTAGGTTTAAGTCTGGCTTTATTTAAGACCCATATCCAGTGTCACAGCAGCTTTCCCCACTTTCTCCAACCTTTACCTGATGATTAAGGTGGCTCCTAACTCTTGCTTTATTGAACAGAGACACATCTAACAAACCACTGCCTCGTTTTGCTCCCATTAGCCAGTAGATGGTGCCCTTAAAACACTGGTGCCTCTACCAGTCCGGGGAACTAGCCAGAGCGGGCGCCTTGAGGTCCCCCAGGTCCTACAAGATGCCTGTCCTTGACTTGAGTCCATCTCAGGCACCTGCAGCACAAACCCCAGCCAAATAAGCTTTTCCAGGATAGCGTGTGCAGAGACATCGGAGCTACTGCACAGTTATGCAGGTCCTGAGCAGTGCATAGTTTGAGAGTATAACCCAGCTCTGCATGATGTGATGGCAGAGTGGAGAGGCAGCAGCATTCTTCATGGGGCAGCGACCTAAACAGTTGGACCCAGTGAAATCAAGAAACATACCAGAAAACACTGCTACAGACAATATGCAAAGGTCAAGCAGCCAGGCTTTCTCTTTAACTCAGTGATGATAACTTGAACGGGATAAGCAGAGAGATCACCTTCAGGGCTGGTCCTTTTTGTGATCCAATGCACCCCTCCATATCACGGCAGAGCCTGGGCAAATTCATAGTATGTACTGATGTTCAAATTGGGGTATCAAGTGAACTATTAGATCAACGTGGAAAGAGCCCGCTAAGGGCCTTTTAACTGCACTATTAAGTATATCCTCCACTGTGGTGGCAGATGGCACTCCCTGGTCACCAGGGGCTTCAGGTACACACAAGGTTTCCCCTTTGTGCCACCCTCCAGCTGGATGCTGCAACAAGAGCACTGCACCCAGCATCTGTGTTTGGGCAGCTCAGCTCCCAGACTGGCAGCATCCAACAAAACAGGTGTCTTTAACCCCCCCCAGAAATAAGCCTTTTCCAGCTCCAGGCTTTGCACAGGTTTGTTGTTGGTTGTCGACGCTTTCCAAACATCAGATGGTCTCACATACAGAGTAACACCCATCCATCTGCTACACATCCATACAAAGCAAAGGTGCAGGTAGAACAGTGAAGCAATGAGCAGGACAGAGAGCACTGGGAATGCTAAACCTGCATGCCTAGCAATATTTCTGGTACCAGTGAGCCAGCTGTTGTCTGGGAATTGCATGGGACCAAAGAGGTGAGATCTCAGGTTTGTTTGGTCCTGCAATCAAAAGGAGAAGGACTCAGAGGCAAGGAGCGTATCTGTGTTTGGTCTGTATGAAAATGTTGGAAGGTTTTACTTGATGAGGTTTTTACCGCGGAAAATCTGCATATGTATATATAGATAGATACACATAGCCATCTTAACGGAATCTTTGGAGCGACAAAGAACTAACAGACCTATGTACATGATACATGTAAATGAGAAGACTTTTTCTCCAGATGGCCCCAAACCTTCTCAACCCTGAGCTTACTCAAGTTTACTCAAAAAGTAATAAGTTTTTGGGAGAAAGCAGGGGTTTGGAACTGGATGATCTTAAGGTCTTTTCCAACCCTAACTACTGTATGATTCTATGAACTAACGAAGCTGGAAAAAGAAGCTAGATCTCTGAGGGTGCAAGTCACAATCCACACCAAAGATGAATTCTGGTACTTCCAAAGATTTCCTGTGTCACTGTGTCTTTGTTATGCTTGTTCTCCAGCTAAACTCTACCCTTGTATGCTGAAGTCTCAGCTGTTTTCCATCTCTGATTAGATAAGACTGATAGCATGAAAACTGCAGGTATTTACTTCCCTCTCTTCAATGGGTGGGACCTTCTTCAGTTTCCATCTACCATTTTCTAATTATCTTTTTTTTACACTAAACCACACACATGTGAAGTTACTTTCCATTCTAACCTTGATGAAGGGTATAGCAAAATGCAGGTAGCTTGTAACTCCTGTTCCTTCAGAAAGACAGTCATGACAAGCAGGAGACTCCGTCCTATAATCATCATGTTAGACGAAAACACTCATGCGCTGTCCACATAGACAACAATGTCTCCATTTCAATAGTATTACATTGTATCATAACTATGGAACTATGTATTATAACCTGGAACTCTCAAAAACCTCCTGCTGCAATTTTATCTCCAAAGACATGATGAGTACTTTGATTAACATGGATCACTCACACACAAGTTCACTGCTTCATATTTTAGTGTCTGCCCTGTTCAACCATTTCCTCTAGCTTGCCACTTCTTCCTAACAGAAGGTATTGATTTCACCAGTCACCCCCTCAGCCAATTTAGCTTTCAAAGATCCTTTGTCAAACTTCTAGTACAACGCAAAGAAAAACATAGCACTTCATAGTATTGACTCATCAAGACTGACAGACATTAGCACATCATCTATATTTTGCCATGAGAGTGAAAAAAGAAAGCCAGGTGCTTTTTACCCACCATTAAATACATTATTTCCAGAAGACCTTTTTTGCCTTTCTTTTTAAAAAAAAACATCAGACAAAGTGCAGATGAGCTTAACTATGTATTACACACTGCTAGTACATTTGTCAACATTCAGAAAAGGACATTAGATAAGGTGAACACAGATACATAGATAAATATATGCTGAATCATAAAATCATCAGATCATAGAAAAGGCTGGAAAAGGCCTTTAAGATCACCAAGTCCAACTGTTCCCCAGCACTGCCAAGGCCACCACTAACCTATGGCACTGAGGGCCCCAACTACACTGTGTGTGAACACTTCCAGAGACAGTGACTCCAGCACTGCCCTAGGCAGCCTGTTCCAATGCCTGAGCACCCTTCGGGGAAGGAATTGTTCCTTATCTCCATCTAAACCTCCCCCTGTGCAGCTTGAGGATGTTTCCTCTTGTCCCATCCCTTGTTCCTTGGGAGCAGAGAGCAGCCCCCTCCTGGCTCCATCCTCCTGTCAGACAGTTGTAGAGAACAATAAGGTCCCCCAGAGCCTTATCTTCTCCAGACTAAACCCCCACAGGACCCCCAGCCACTCATTTTCAGACTCGTGCTCTGAAAAAACTCTTCTTTCTCTTTTCTTTCTTTTCCTTTTCAATGCCACATATTTTGAACAGTATTCTTGCTTGCCCTAATATACAATCTTCTAGTAATCATTTTCTTTAAAAATCAGGAGAATAAAAGACAGTACTGAGCCAACTGTCTCTGCCTAGCTTATCAAAGCAGGCAAATCAAAGTGAGAGCCTTTCTGCAAAGTCTAGAGGTTTTTGCTCTCAAAGATTCCAAAGCCATTAGATGCTTTATAAATGTATCCAGCTCCATCTTCAAAGTAGCTTGGTTTTACACTTGCCTATCTTTCGAGACTTTGCCAGAACCTGATAGCAGGATTAGTCATGACCTAACATTTAATTTAGGTCAGTTTATATCAATTTGTTCTTGCGCCAGCAATCCCTGTAAGATGAAGTATTTCTTTTTTCCTGGTGTTTAATCCTCCTGTGACTTGGGCACAGGACTGAATTTCCCCCTTCCACCATCATTTCATACGCTAAACACATCATGATTATCTGGTTTTGTCTTACAAAACAGGTATGTTCATACCCCTCCCCATCTTTATTGAGTCTCTTCAGTGTTGATTCATTTTCCCATAGGCACCACATGCAAACGTTAAGATGTTTTATTCTTGCCTGGTCTCACATCAGTTGTGTGCTTTGACACCCCCTCATAGAATTAACAGGCTTTTAGATCGTAGTAGAAGCTTTTGTTAAGTCCTCATCTGTATGATCTTTCACTCCACACTCCCTAATTTCAGCCTTTGGTGTTAACCCAATCCTCTAGGTCACACTGATCTCATTGTGAGATATTCAGATCCTCCCCTGTACTGTTTTGTCATAGCAGCAATTACCAGAGCTTCCCTTTTTTCTGTGTTGCAGTCATTAACAACATTCCTACACAAGACCAATCCCACAAAATGATCTGAAGCACAACAGTACTGACAGCAGGCTTTCCTGGTGGCTTTCTGACCCACAGAGAAGCTAAGATTGCTCATAAAAACACCTATTCTTGGGGGATTATGAGTCCAATAAGGAGATCAGAAAACTCTCAGACCAAACGAATAATGCCTCATAATGAGGAAAATTCTTCTTCTGAGAGTTTTTATCTAGCAATACATAAATTGCAAGCCAGTGAGCACATTACTGATGTGCACTTAAGTACATTAATGGTTTAATGAGCACTTAAAGCTCATCCAGCTCCAACCCCCTGCCACAGGCAGGGATACCTTCCACTACAGCAGGTTGCTCCAAGCCCTGTCTAACCTGGCTTTGCACACTGCCAGGGATGGGGCAGCCACAGCTTCCCTGGGCACCCTGTGCCAGTGCCTCACCACCCTCACAGGGAAGAACTTCTGTCTAAGACTCATGTCAGTCTCCCCCCTGTCAGGTTAAAGCCATTCCCCTTGTCCTGTCCCTGCAGGTCCTTGTCCAAAGCCCCTCTGCGGGTTTCTTGTAGCCCCTTTATGTATTGGAAGACTATTATAAGGTCTCCCTGGAGCCTTCGCTTCTCCAGGCTGAACCAGCCCAGCTCTTTCAGCCTGTTTTCACAGGAGAGAGGTTATTCAAGCCCTTTCAGAGTCAGCCATCTAGCATTTTCTAGTGTTGAATCCCAGTACCATGCAGGAAATGCCAGAACTTCATATGATTTGAAATGCTCATGCTGTAAACATCTACAGCACAGACAGGATAAACATACCCCATAAAACAAATTAGTAGGGTCACAAAGCTACAAGAATACATAGCAGCCTTTTCTGATAAAAAAAAAATAAATGGATGGCTTGACTGTCTCTCTCAAGATTCTAATTAGTTACTACAATTAAGTAATAAATCAATTACACAGATGGAAAAAGCACAGTATGTGTGTCTTGGATATACCCTGAAGATCACAAAACACATTTGAAACAAGAGCTATGTTTCAAAATAGTTCTGGAAGGCAGGAAACTGCAATCTTCACTTCCAAGTAATAACCAAGAAGCATACGCCACCCAGCATTTCCTGAAATAACTCCTAATGGATTTTTGTTGCTGCTGTTTGCCTGGCAACAGCACTGCACACCAAACATTGTCCTTCTTCATTAACTGGAGAGGAACACCGCACACAACAGATGACTCATTTTCCTTATAAAAGGATCCTTATACTGTAGGCTGTTTGCATCTGCGATGGCAAAGTTGCTTCAGACCGAGGGCTTGATCTTTGAGCCTTACATACGATTCTGCCATAGGAAATCTAGCAAAACTGGATGAACCCAAAAGACTTCCAAAATCCACACTTCTCACTTGCTTTTTGCAAACTTGTGCAGATGGTCAAAGAAACCAGTAATGAAGGCAACTGGCAGAAACAACCATCCTTGTGATTTCTTCGCACTTTGCTTACAAAATAATAATGACCCACTGTGACAAACATTTCTGAGTGCAATAGGGACGATCTGGTTGCATTATGAAAGGTTTAAATATTTGTTGTTTGAATCCCCTTTTTCACATGGGTCAAGATCTTAACATCACAATGAAATATAATGTAAACAAGGGACATTCCAACATTTTCTTCAGTGCTCCGGAGCCATGAGAGTACTCATGCGACTAGGGGATTTTAAATTATAAAACAAACCTCCTAGCAAGGATGTTGCTCTAAGCTTCTTCTACCTGCTGGCACTGTAGCAAACAGAAGCATTTAATGGACCACCTGCACATTGCCCTAGCGACAGCCACAGCTGTTCTTACAGCAGGATACAAGATGCCCTCAACTTCGGTGGATGCAACTGAAGGAACCAGTATCAGAACAGCTCTGCAGTGGTCACTATGTACCGCTGCCCTCCATGTGGGGCTGTGTGGGCTTGCTCATGAGCACCCACACTCCAGGCACCTTATCTATGGACGTGGATATCCATCATTTACAGAGTTCTTTGGAAGTCAGTGAAAAATATCTGTGTTGCATTGCAGATTTAAACAATGCTACAAATAGCATCAATCAAATACAAGAAGGTGGAAAATGGACAACTTGCAGCCTTCTCCACTCAAAAGAAGCATGGGGAGAAGAATAATTCTGCACTACCTTGAATCCCAGATCCTCCTCCAGAGCTTCAACAGAAAGAGAGTGCATGACAGCTCTCACAGCTTCTGCGCATGATGCTCCTCCCAACCTGCCTCCAATATCTTTTCAATCCATGCTCCCAGTACAAGCACAGGAGGCAGCATCCGTGCCTCACAGGCTGTAATCATTTATTGCCCACACCTTTGCAGGGAGGAATGAGAGTGAGCACTGTAAGGAAGAAGACAGAGGAGTGAAGAAAACGTAGGTCCAATGCTACTGCAGGTGCTCCCTCAACTGTTACTCATACTATAAGTACGTACCTGAAAATCAGTACTGATGTTCCTAGGAAGAGGAAACAAAGAGAGGAAATGTATCTGGTTTGCAGCTTGGCACTGTCAGCTTCGAGGGCCTCACTGGCTGTTTGATCCACCTTGCTTTTGGCAGCAGGAGCATGCCAGTGCTTTGTTCCTACCCCTGGTGCATGCAGTTTTGTTTCCAGCTCCTTGTTTCAGCTCCCAGAGCATTGCAGACCCCCAGAGCTTTCCCCTAGGTTCTGGCCACTTCCTGATTTCTCCCTTTACCCACCACATCCTGCCCATGGATGATGGCTGCTTCCCATCAGGTGGTGCAGTCTCTCTCCTCAGATTGCTCTCCTGCCATAAACACGGTGAAATCCAAATAGAAATGGACAAGGAGAAAATGTGTGATTGCTACCCCAAGATCAATAAGGCGATATGTATTTCTCCCTCTCCCCACCATTTCCAACATAAGTGGTTCCTAAAGAATTTGTAATTAACCTCCAAAAGCTGTTTGAAGTCACATATCCAAATGTTGCTTGAAATCATGCACTGACAGGCACCCAGACCATGCTATCCATGATTACCTCACCAGATGGACATAGTTCTGCCTACAATGATGCAGCTGCAGCCACCTTCCTAACAGATCTGATGCAGCAAAGGCAGCCTCACCACCTTGCTTTATTAGCAATGACAGTTTGTTCCCAGCTCTGGCAAGGCCCTTGCTGTTCCCCTGGCTCACCTACCTCCATCTCTAAACGCTGAGATGAGTGGCTCCCATCTGAATGTGCTTTGAAATGAGCACTGTCTTGTCAGGTTTTCACAAGAAATGACCCAACTTCTTTTAAAATGCTAGGTATTAAGGAAAAATAAGCCTGCAATTAAAGCCAAAGCACATAGGAACTGAGATTTCTGAAACCATGATTTCCATGAGGAGGCATACAAAAATGTCTGAAACTATAATCCTAACAGATTACCTGATACAGGCTTGCATTTTACCAGGGAAGTTTCTAAAGTGGTTCTCATAGAAAGAACTTTATGGGAATGTTATTAAACATGGATCCTCCTCCTCGCCTCTGTTTAGCTAAGAGCAAAGGAAACAATGGCATGATGATATGTTTCTCACTGTTTTGACACTTAAGAGTGTTCTGGAGGCTGCTTACATTTAGCACACAGTTTTAGGCTGGAAACTGTAATTCCCCCATTCCTGCAGAACTACAGTTCACAATTAAGAGTCTGAGATACCACCACCAACACTTCTTTCCTTCTTCTCTTCTCAGGTTTCTGTTACTTTATTCACCTCCCAGGGGCTTTCACAATCCCTCCCAGGTATAAGTTGTTCCAGAAATGATCTTTGGTTTACATGCAGGATCATGGCCTCAGATCCAGTGTAGCATAGCCACCCACTTGCATGTGTAAATATTACCAAGTGTGATATTAATCAAGAGGAGGGTGGAAGCAAACTGATTTTCCCAACAACTTAAATTTGGGTATTTTTCCATTCTGCACAGAAGAGAAGGAGAAAAAAAACAAAACCAACCAGACCCCAGCACACAGAAACCGAATTACACTTCTGAGTATTCTCCCAAAATGGACTGTACCAGTGAGATGGCTCGTTGAACACGAGCAGAGCCTTGGCATGTCTCTGCTCCTGGGCAGATCTCAAGGAGGGGTGTGTTTCAGCATCTCTTTGACAATGAAACTTCAACCAAAACTATTCCAGTCTGGCCAATGTATTTAAACAGAAGATTAGTTTACACATCAGCAACAGCAACACTAGAGCCTTCCCTACCATTCAGTTTTACTAACAAGCTGAAGCTCCCACCAAAATGTGCAAGGACAGGTTTGTTTCAGATAGTCACTTATTTAAGTTGAAATCACAGCCAAAATTTGTCAACAGCAAGTCTGGAAAGAACTAGACATGACTGACTGTTTATGCACATGACTGACTATACATCCATGTGGCTGGAAGAACCGACGTGTCTCACAGTGATGGGATAAAGTTTAGACATTAAGGTGCACCATTAGCTTTTCCCCTGTTCAATTCTCAGTTGCTGTAGGCTCAGTCTTACCTTCTGATCCAGGTCTGGTACAGCTAAATGCACTGTATGCACTCCTTTCACACCAGCCACAGCGCTGCTGCTCTGCATTTTGCATTGGACTGTCATTCTGTACAGAACATCTACCCACCAGACTCTGGAACCAGAGAAGCATTACAAAGCTTGGTCTCCAGAAGGGAAGCCAAGATTTTTCAGTAAGCCTTTTTCACATACGAATATAAATATTTGGCTCCTGTGGATGAATACAGTGAGCACAAGGCTGAGTTATGGAATGTGTTTTACTGTATGACGATTGCCAGAGGGGTCATTTTCTGATGTTAACACGGTCCCTATGAATGGGAAAGCACTTCCTGCACACTGTGATGCTGTTGCAGAACATCCAAAGAAAGCTGCTGGACACTGCTGTTGTTCAGCTACTATGTACTCATCAGGAAGCCACAAAAACTACCAAAGAGACCACAGATTTCTTAGCCAGCATTTTCAAAAGTCAACTGAGGTTTTACAGCTATAAAAACCTACAGGAAAAGAATGGAGTTATCACAAGAATTTCATATTAGTTCCATAAGTAATGGAAGACTAAACTTTATGGCTTATTACGCATTAAAGCATCTCTCTCTGTCTGCAATTTATAGTGCAACGTATTTCACAGAAGGCAGCAACAGTCCTGCCAGCGTCAGGCCAAGCTGGAGGGAACCACCATGGAAGGATTTGATCCTGCCAACATAAGAATGTATCTTCAGCTTCTTGGATGAGGACTGAGAAGAAAAGTGCTCTCAGGCACAGACACACGCTGAGCAGATAGATGCACGAGTTCCAAACACAGAAGGAAGCTAAGCCAAACACTCCTCTGTGATGCACACGGGTCACTCAGTTTGGCTGACCTAAGATGTACCCAAATCATAGGTACACAGTTCAAAGCCTGCAGGGTAGGGAAGCCCACATGTTCTCCCAGACTGTGCTAAAAGAAAATGACTTAAAATGCAGGGGGGGGGTTTATTTATCAAAAATTAAGTCGGTTGATTTTTGTTTGCTTTTGATTTGGTTTTAAATCACACTTTCCATTGTTATGGAAAAATACTTCTGGAACAAGCTTACCTCAGTTTGCCAGTTTTCAGATATTCTTTTGTTACAGCAACTAGGAATAAATGAGCTTTGGCTAAAAGGTAGCACATGCACAAAGTGTCTCTTTATCAGACTCATTTGATATGATCTACAATTTCACTCACACACATGAAGAAGGCTTCTGGAGTACTTGGGTTTAACTGCTTGACAAGTGGCATCAGCTATAGCAAAGCTTATCAGGAACACAACAACTCACACTGCACAAGTATTTAAACAAATGGAAGTTTATTCATCTTTCCATGACTCAAATAGCAAATAAAATAAGTACCTGGTATTTCCTAGTGCCTACAAATTCTCATTATAACCTCTCAGGCCGTAACTGTGTACGATACATGCCAATCGGGGTCCATAATGCCACCAGCTCCAAAAAGAAACCTAGAGCTCTGTAGCAGCCTACCATGGGTGTACAAGAGCTAATTATCAGAAAGCTATTAAAAACATATATACACACACACAGAGGTCTTTTATCCCAGCAGCCAAGCGACAGCCAAGTGGATTTCAAGAAGCGGAGAATTTCTCCATGTCTGTAATAGCTGGATGTGAACTGCAATAATGCCCCAATACTGAAACATGCACGAGTTTTCATAACAAAAATAAAAAACAAGCCAACAAACAACCAACTAGGAGACTTGGTTCCAATGCACTTAACTGACTGAATGTTCTCTATAGAACAACATGAAGATTCTTGTGTAGTACTAAACAACTCGTGTCTTCAGGAAGACAACTTGTAAGGAGACAACAGTCAAGGTGAAATTACTGCAAAAGAGAAATTTCTGGAGCTCTCACGCTCCAACTGACAGCTCAAATGTAAGGATTTACGTTCTTCTGTCACTCTTCACATTCCTCTCCCACTATTCACATTCCTCTGCCCGTCTTCTCATTCCTCTGCCCCTATTCACAATCCTTTGCCCTCTTCACATTCCTCTGCCCCTTTTCTCATTCCTCTGCCCCTCTACACAATAATCTGCCCCTGTTCGCATTCCTCTGTCCCTCTTCATATTCCTCCTCCATTCTTCTCGTTCCTATCCCTTCTTCGCATTTCTCTGCCGATCTTCCCATTACTTTACCACTCTTCACATTCCTCTGCCACTCATCTCATTCTTCTGCAATTCTTCTCTGTCCTTTACCACGCTTCACAATCCTCTGCCCCTCTTCTCATTCTTCTGCCACTCTTCTATTTCCTCTGCCACTCTTCTCGTTCCTCTGCCGGTCTTCATATTCCTCGTCCGCTCTTCACAATCCTGTGCTCCTCTTCGCATTCCTCTGCCACTCTTCTTGTTCTTCTGCCACCATCCTCGTTCCTCTGATACTCTTTTCATTTCTCTGCCCCTCATCACATTCCTCTGCCCCCTTCACATTTGTCTGCCCCTCTTCACAATCCTTTGCCCCTCTTCACATTCCTCTGGTCCTCTTTGCATTCCTCTGCCCCTATTCACAATCCTCTGCCACTCTTCTCTTTCCTCTTCCTCCTTCACATTCCTTTGCCCCTTTTCACATCCCTCTGCCACCGTTCTCATTCCTTGGCCACTCTTCTCATTCCTCTGCCCCTCTTCACATTCACATGAAAAGTGCTGTCTTGCCTGCCCAGAGCTGGTGTTGCACACAAGGATCCCTCTGCCCTGTTTGCATTCCTCTCCCCTCTTCGCATTCCTGTGCCTCTCTTCAAATTCCTTTACCAATATTCTCATTCTTCTGCCACTTTTCACATTTCAATGCCACTCTTCATATTCCTCTGCCACTCTTCACATTATTCTCTCCTTCCTCTCATTCCTCTGCCCTTCTCATTCTTCTGCCCCTCTTCATATTCCTCTGACACGCTTCACATTATTCTCTCCTTCCTCTCATTCTTCTGCCCTTCTCATTCCTCTGCCCCTCTTCTCATTCGACAGCCCCACTTAAAAATCCTCTGCCCCTATTCTCATTCAACTGCCCCTCTTCAAAACCCTCTGCCTCACTTCACATTCTTCTGCCCGTCTTCATTCTTCGACCCATCTTGCTCCTCTGCCCTACTTCACTTTCTTCTGCCTCTATTCACTTTTCTACCCCTCTTCACACCTTCTGCACCTCTTCTTATTCCTCTGCCCCTCTTCTCATTTGACTGCCCCTCTTCTCATACCTCTGCCCCTCCTTGCATTCCTCAACCACTCTTCTAGTTTCTCTGCCCCTAGTCTCATTCCTGCCCCTCCTCTCATTCTTCTGGCCTTCTTCACATTCCTCTCCCCCTTATCACATTCCTCTGCCACTCTACACATTCCACTGCCATTCTTCACAATTGCCTGCCCCTCATCACATTCCAGTGCCTTTCTTCACATTCTTCTACCCCTCTTCTCGTTCCTCTGCCCCTCTTCGCATTCCTCTACACCTATTCTTGTTCCGCTGCCCCTCTTCGCATTCCTCTGCTACTCTTCTCATACCTCTCCCCTCTTCTCATTCCTCTGCCCGTCTTTGAGTACCTATGCCCATCTTCACATTTCTCTGCCCCTCGTCTCATTCCTCTGTCGCCCCTCTCCTTCTTCTGCCCCTCTTCACATTTCTCTGCCCCTCTTCACAATCCTCTGCCCCTCCTCACATTATTCTGTCCCTCCTCTCATTGCTCTGCCCCTCTTCTCATTCTTCTGTCCCTCCTCTCATTCGTCTGCCCCTCTTCACATTCCTCTGCCACTCTTCATATTTTTCTGCTCCTCTTCAAATTATTCGGTCCCTTCTCTCATTCCTCTGTCCCTCTTCTCATTTGACTGCCACTCTTCACTTCCTTCTGCTCCTGTTCACACTCTTCTGTCCCTCTTCCTGTTCCTCTGCCCCTCTTCGCATTCCTCTGCCACTCTTCTCATATCTCTGCTCCTCCTTTCATTCCTCTGCCCATCTTCTAGTTCCTCTGCCCGTCTTCACATTTCTCTGCCCGTCGTCTCATTCTTCTGCCCCTCTTCACAATCCTCTGCTGCTCTTCACATTCCAAAGGCCCTCTTCACATTCTTCAACCCCTCCTCTCATTCCTTTGCCCGTCTTCATGTTCCTGTGCCCTTCTTCCTGTTCCTCTACTGCTCTTCAGAATCCTCTGCCCCTCTTCACACTCCTCTGCCCCTCTTCGCGATCTTCTGTCCCTCTTCGGAATCCTCTGACACTATTCACATTCCTCTGCCTCTCTTTGCATTCCCTTGCCCATCTTAATCCTCTTCTACTATTCCTGCTCCTCTGCCCCTCTTCGCATTCCTCTGCCACACTTCACAATCCTTTCCTTGTCTTTGCAATCCTCTGCCACTCTTTAAAATCCTATGCCCGTCTTCACTTTCCTCTTCCCCTATTCACACTCTTCTGCCCTTCTTGTTCCTCTGCCCTTCTTTGCATTTCTCTGCCACTCTTCTCATACCTCTGTTCCTCCTTTCATTCCTCTGACCCTCTTCTAGTTCCTCTGCCCGTCTTCACATTTCTTTGCCCATCGTCTCATTCCTCTGTCCCTCTTCTCATACTTCTGCCCCTCTTCACATTCCAAAGGCTCTCTTCACATTCTTCTGCCCTTCTTCACAATCCTCTGCCCCTCTTCACAAACATCTGCCTCTCTGCACATTCTTCTGTCCCTCCTCTCATTCTTCTGCTCCTCTTTTCATTGTTCTGCTCCACTTCTCATTCAAATGCCCCTCTTCATGTTCTTCTGCCCCTCTTCACATTCTTCTACCCCTCTTCTCTTTCCTCTACACCTCTTCATGTTCCTGTGCCCTTCTTCCTGTTCCTCTGCCGCTCTTCACAATCCTCTGCCACTATTCACAGTCTTCTGCCCCTCTTCACATTATTCTTGTGCTCCTTTCATTCCTCTGCTCCTCTCTTCACATTCCTCTGCCCCTGTTCATGTTCCTCTGCCACTCTTCACAATCCTCTGCCCCTCTTCACATTCTTCAACCCCTCTTCTCATTCCTCTGCCCCTCTTCCGATCTTCTGCCCCTCTTCAGAATCCTCTGACACTATTCACATTCCTCTGTCCCTCTTTGCATTCCTCTGCCACACTTCACATTCCCTTGCCCATCT